>JAYKAV010002921.1:1790853-1902225 GCA_035582835.1 Phoebastria nigripes | reverse complement strand
CGCCCCGGGGCCTGGCGCCGCGGGGACCCGCGCCGCTCCTGTCAGGGCCGGGCAAGGCCTTGGGGCGGGGGACGCCGCCGTTGCGGGGCTGGAGGGGACGGAGGGAAGGTGTGTTCCCCCCCCGAGCGGCTCGGTGCGACGCAGGCTTGCCGCCCCGCGGCAGCCCCGGACCCTGTCAGGTTCGGTCGCGGGTCAGGCTGGAGGCACTTTCTGGAGAGGCTCCGCCGAGGGTCCCGGCGGTGTCGGTGCGGGGTCGTGCCGGGGTTGGGCTAGCAGCCTTGCGGGCGGTCCTGCAGCCCCGGCCCCGAGAGCGGTGTGCCCTCCTGCCCCGGTCTCTCCTCCGGGGTCTGATGTGGCAGTGCGCAGTGCTTGTGCCCCCAGTGTCAGCAAACTCCCTGCGTGGTCCACCAAACCCTGTCCGTTAGTAGTATCTCGCTGTCTGGCATCCGTCTGTGGGTGCTTTGCCGTCTGGGAAGTAAATAGCTTCAGAAATAAAGCTTTGCTCAACTCGTAGTCCCGAGCATCCTGTTCGCATCTCTCCCTGAGAGCCAATCTGGTGGGTGTAAGTCCCTTTCCAGCTGCCAAACTCACAGACATTGCTCAGCAGGTTCTAGTGACTCCCTTCCCTGCTAATTTGGCAACTGTTTTCTTACATGGAGATGCAGATGGTACTGACAGAGTGTGAGGCACTTGCCTCTTGCAGCAGGAAAAAATGGCATTGATAGTAAGTGGCTGTGTTGGTTAGTTCAGGCAGTTGGCACCGTACTAAGAGGACTGCCACTGTAGGGGGCATTACGTTGCCCTGGAGTTGATTGTTTGGCCCCACTCAGTGAGCTTTCTGTAAAATATGTAGGAGCCCGCCCTGGGAGGGTGCAATTCCTTCACAAGGCAGGGCTGTGACTCTTGGCAAGAAGGGAAAACAGTGCTTTGCTACTGTTAGATCTTCTCCACGGGCAGGATTGTCCCCTGCAGCCGCAGTTTAGTTTTTGCTCCTTTCAGCTGGAGGCTGGACAGCCCCCTGTGGTTTCAGCACAGCTTCCTGTCCCTGGCTACCCTGTGCAGTATGTGGCCCAGCAAGTCTAGGCTTGTTGCTTTTCTAGTCTCAGCTGCCTTGAAAGAGACCCACCCCCTTATGTAGACGACAGCGCAGTATGTCACTCTGTTTTTCTTAGAGCTGGAAAGCTGGTAGATGGTAAGAGAGGAAAACCTTCCACAAGTACCCTTTTCTCACTGCATAGCTTCGCTGCCCGAGAGCTGAGCTGACAATTCAGAACTTCCCTCTGTTGGCCTTTTGCCACCATAAGCACTGCTGTGGTTAGGAGCAGAGCTAGAAGGCAAGGAGAGGGCTATTGCCTCTCCTGACATGCAAATCGGTGTCCAGAGGAAAAGGAAGTGCTTAGTGTTGGCAGCCCCATTTAGTCTGCCAGAGTACTTGGCTTCTTGCAGACTCCAGCCCTTTCTCAGTGGTCCTTAGACTGAATCAGTGGGAAAATAACTTCAATATTGGCTGTATGTTCTCTTTGGAAAGCTGGAGCCTGTTGTGGTTGGAGTGAGCTTGATGAGTACCCAGGCCTTTCTGTGACAACTCAGCCTGGCTCCAGCCCTTCCTGGGAAAGTTCTTCTGAGCACGTTGTATACAGACAGTCCCGATCAGGTCTGGTTCTCCAGAATTGCCAGGCCAGTGACAAGCTTGCTGTACTGCAGAGAAGTCAGTAGCTTGCTGCCTTATGTCTGTAGTCCTTCTCTCTTGCAGAGAGAAGATAGGCAAGGATATGGAAAGGAGTCAATGAAAAACTAATTGAGTGAGGGAGGGTATCAGTGTGCAGGAGAGGAGGCAGCGACTTTTATTCCCAGTCCCCTGTTCCTGTGCACATTGGGTGGATGGAAGCTGCTGGATAGGGTGGGAGTGGGATGCTGTGGGTGCCATTGTGGGTCATGGATGGGTGAGGGGGGAGACTTTTAATCATCTGCTGCTCTGTGCTTTTTTGAAACTGGAACTCTCTCTCTGTGACTGTTAGACTGGCCCTATTCCTTACTGGCAGTAAAAAAATCCCCCAAAAACAGTATTACACCCCCTGTGTCCCTCTCTAGTTTTGTCCTCTGGTTTTCATGATGTGGGATGCAAACAGCAGAAGCAAACCTAAAATAAGTTCCAGCTGAGTGTAGGAATGAATGGCAGAAGAGGCTGTGACCTAACACAGTATATTTCTGTCACTTTCCCTCTCTCTGAAACCATCAGCATGAGCTGCAGGGTATCTGGGCAGCTGATGCCTATAGAAGTCCCTGCTGGCACAGCATCTAACCTTTCTGTCTTGTTTCATTCTCTGACCAGGCAGAAGATGGGAACATCGAGTACAAGGTGAGGCTTTTGAGGTTGCAGAAGGAGGTCTTCCTCCCAGAGGGTTATTTTGCAGTGAGTAACTTCACCAAAGATGGCATGTGGGGAACATGTCCAAGGAAGGGACAGAAAAGTGGACACTGTACTAAGGAACTAGCAGTCATCTTCTGTATCTCTGTGCCTAGCAATACCCAGTATGCTGAGCTGGAAGAGTTTGATCTCAGTACTCATTTTTAGGAATCTGTCTTAGGAGATGAGACCCAATGTATTTTTCCCTAAATCTTCCTTTTGAGGGAGAGCTGCAGGTGTTCCTGATAATCATTTGTCACTTTCTTGTGGCTGTTCTGCCATTTGCACTTACTTGGCTCCTGTGTCACAGATAGGTCCCACAGTGCTGTCTTTACCCCCACAGCAGGCAGGGTACAGATCCTTCTGGCAATATGCAGGAAAGTTCTTCTACCATATGTATGCACCTTTGTGAAACCCTTTCTCACCTGTCCAATGGCTTCTGTGCAGACACTAACATGGGCTGTGTTTTCTAGAGGTGGGCCAGAGTTGGGGACATTGCTTCATGGTGTTGGGTTAGGGAGTTGCTGGCTTGGGCAATGGGATTCCCTCTGCATCCATGCTGTGACTATAACTACCCCCTCCATTAAACAGCTAAAGCTAGTGAATCCCTCGCAATATCGTTTTGAGCACCTGGTGACACAGATGAAGTGGCGACTACAGGAAGGCCGAGGTGAGGCTGTCTATCAGATCGGTGTGGAGGACAACGGGCTGCTGGTGGGCCTCTCAGAGGAGGAGATGCGTGCCTCGCTCAAGACACTGCGCCGTATGGCAGAGAAGTACGTGTTCCCTTTCATCTGCAGGACCCGCAGGCATAAACAGCCTCCAGTAGAGAGGCTCGGCCCCAGGAGTCCCCTGAGGAGCTGGTGGCTCCATTCTATCAAGCCCCTGTATGACTGAAATTCCCTCATCATGAGGCTCTCGAAATACGAAGGCAGTTATAGGGCTTTTGGCTGGAAGCTTGAGGCTCCTTCTCTGCTGTCCCAAGCTTTCATCCCAGTCACTTTGCCAGCTGTGATTCTAGAGGTGCAAGAGCTGCTGAGTACAAGTGTGTGTCTCACTCCTTCCTTTCGTGTTTGTGGCAGGGTTGGGGCTGACATTACGGTGCTGCGAGAGAGGGAGGTCGATTACGACAGTGACGTTCCAAGGAAGATAACGGAGGTGCTTGTCCGAAAGGTGCCTGACAACCAGCAGGTAGGGACCTGCGACTTGGCCGTCCTCTCCTGCTAGAGACTTAGAGGCTTCATACAAGCAGCTTCCTTTTGGGATGGGAGCCCAAACCCTAGAGGCACTTTGTCACAGATTGGCCCACAGCAGATGCTTTAAAGAGCTGCCAGAGGGAGGCTTGATAACGCTTTTCATCTCCAAGATTGTGGTTGAGGCAGATACCAGTAGGGGAGATTGCCTGGATCAGAGGTGAGAAATTATTGCACTTCTACAGCAACAGTTCTGATGCAGGCCAGCGTGCAAACAAGGAAGGATTTAGAGGTTCTGCTGCAGCAAATGGCCTTTTTTGTGATATCAAAGCCTGATGTGTCACATCACAACTCTAGAGAGTGTATCACAACTCCTGGGCAGTGGTTTGCTGGGAGCAAGAGCAGAATCTGAGCACGATTACACTGCACAGTGTCCATCATGGAGGGAAGCTCTCTGAGGCACATCTCCACTGCCATGTTGTGTTCACGCACACTGAGCACAGCAGCCGTTAAGTTTCATGATTTCTTTGTTCTTCGTCCTGTAGTTCTTAGACCTGCGAGTAGCTGTGCTGGGGAATGTGGACTCAGGGAAGTCAACCCTGTTGGGTGTCCTAACGCAAGGAGAGCTGGACAACGGGCGGGGCAGAGCACGCCTCAACCTCTTCCGGCATCTCCATGAAATCCAGTCAGGAAGAACGTCGAGCATCAGCTTTGAGATTCTCGGCTTCAACAGCAAAGGAGAGGTGAGGGAGTGGGTTGCTGAACTTAGAAAGCTGGAGGAGAATAGGACTAACCCTCCTGTTACAACTGTGAGTGGGACATGAGGGAAGAGAGGTGGCACAGCTCTGTGTCCCTTTAGCTGAACCTGAGTGCTACTTGTCCATTTGCAACAGATGTCGTTTCTTGCACCCATGGTGAATGATCTCTCCTCGCTAATTCTGAGGTCAAAGTGGATAGATAAGAGCTGGGTTTTCTTCACTTGCCTGCTGGGGCTCCTTCTCTCACTGAGTCCTTATGTTCCTCAGGTGGTAAATTACAGTGACTCCCGAACAGCAGAAGAGATCTGTGAGAGTTCTTCCAAAATGATCACTTTCATTGACCTGGCTGGCCACCACAAGTATCTGAAAACAACCATCTTTGGCCTCACCAGCTACTGCCCGGACTTTGCTATGCTGGTGGTTAGTGCCAACACTGGCATTGGTGAGTGTTGCCCTGCCTGCATGGATTGACAGCAACGTGTGAAGAGAAATGGAGAATGGGGGGAGTTAGCTGGGAACAGTTGTCAGAAAAAAATATTAGTCCGGAAGCCTCTACTGATTTATTGTAAGCCAGTGCCTATGAGTGCCTGGGAGGGGAGCAGAGCTGGGATCCTCTTACCAACTGTAGACCGCATTAAACTGTACCCTGGACAGAGCAGCTTTGTTTGGAATTTGAGGCTGCTTAGGGATGCTGAATCCTGAAGCCTTGTAAAAAGGCAGCTGGAGTTCTCCCACATCTTTCCTTGACATTTTTGTGGCTGTTTTCTGGCAAACTCTAGCCCAAGAATGAAAACTACTGCATCTTTCTGAAGCAAACAGATCAGTCACAAAAATTCTTGGTGGTTTTTATTTTTCTGGACTGATGTTTGGTTTTGTTTAAAAGAATAATTTTGCTTTTTCATTGCCTGATGAACTAAGCAGTTAGGGTGAAATCTCTGGAATGGGCCTGTGGGAGAGCCAGGAGACATAGCTGTCGCATAAACAAGCAACAGTAATGACTGCTACTGCACCTACACTCTCATTTGTCTCCTGCAGCAGGCACAACGCGAGAACACTTGGGCTTGGCCATGGCCCTCAAGGTCCCCTTCTTCATTGTCATCAGCAAAGTTGACTTGTGTTCGAAAGCCACCGTGGAACGGACAGTGAAGCAGCTGGAGCGAATTCTGAAGCAGCCAGGCTGCAACAAGCTCCCCCTGCTTGTGAACTCAGATGACGATGCTGTTACAGCAGCACAGCAGTTTGCACAGTCTCCCAAGTAAGGGACCATTCCTTTCTTTTGCTGGGAGCAGGCAATTCAGACTGGGCTGCTGTGCAGAGCTGGGGAAGGGCAACCACAGGGGAGGCAACCACATCTTGAACATCTTGGCTCCTCATTGAGTTTCCTACCTTTGCATTCTCCAAGAAAGCATTTTCCCCTCCCAGGCCTTTTTCTGGGCTCTGGGAGCAGAAGGTGCCCGAGGCTGCACTGGAGTTACTTCTCCATGGCAGAAGTGTGAGTTGGCAGGGGATTGGTGCCTTGACCAACCATTGAGGCAGGGGTTACTGCAGAGTTGTACCTAGCCCATGTGCCCTCCTGCTCTAGCCATTTATCACTGTAGTCTCTGTCCTCTTGCTGGACTCAGTACATTCAGAATCCCAGCCACCTTCTGCAGCTGCACTCTGGCCGTCTGCTTATTCCCGTCTATTTGTGTCTGACAGCATCACCCCAATCTTCACACTGTCCAGTGTTTCTGGGGAGAACCTGGATCTCTTAAAAGTCTTCCTCAACATCCTCCCTCCACTGACCAACAGTAAAGAGCAGGAAGAACTAATGCAGCAACTCACAGAGTTTCAGGTGCGTAAAGGTAGTTTGCTTCCAGTTCTGGTACCGCACTCATTGTTGTGACATGTGACAAACATCTGGGGGATCTGGACACCATGGGGAGAGATGTGGTGAACTCCTGGACTCTTGGGAGACATTAAAGTAAAGAATGGACTCGGTCCTTGAAAAAAGCCTCTTAGGCTAGGCTCTGTCCTAACCAAGGGATGCCCATCTCAGGGGTAAGATTGTTTCTCTGGTTGCCACTTAAAAGGCAGAGGTTCCTCTAATGGGAAGGTAGTGGGAGCTGGTGAAAGCTCCGAGATGGTGTCTGAGGACCAGCAGAGAGCTCACCTCACTCCACACAAGGGGCGAGCACCTTGTCCTCATTCTGGAGTGCTATTTCACAGCTGTCTGAGCAGCTTATTCTTGTTGCCTTGCTGCAGGTCGATGAAATTTATACTGTGCCAGAGGTGGGGACTGTTGTTGGAGGAACTCTGTCGAGGTAAGCGAGGCCAGGCAGACGAGAGCGGGTGTGAATGGTTGCTGCAGTTCCCACAAGGTTAGAGTTACCCACTGCAGATGTGGAAGCAGTGCAAGGCTAGTCCTGACTGCTGCCAGATGACTGAGCCAAGTGAGGGTAAAGCCCTACAGGGTGTTGGGAGGTGCCATGAGCAGACCATTGGTCATGTGGTGGTGAGCAGAAAGTCTGCTCTAAAGTTGCTGGATTAGGAATGTGACCTTTAGCGTGCTGAAGGAAGGCATGCTGGGATCCAGAGTCGGCAGAGGTTAGCCATGATCCCAAGGCGTTGCTTTCCTCCTTCTTCAAGCAGGGGAGGAAATGTAGAGGGCAAGTCCTCTGATCCCAGCAGAAGTTAACTGCATGCTACCCCATGAGAAGGCAGCTGTCCCGCAGTGTTTGGGAGTGATCAGAGCAGTTTGGCTACCAGCATATCCACACAGAACAGGCATCAGCTGCAGTCTCTCCAGCAGAAACAATGCGGTGTGGCAGAGCACTGGGGACAGAATGGCCCCTGTCTGTACCTGGTATTCTTAGGAGTGATAGTGTGGCTTTCACTCCTACTGTAGGAAATCCCTGTTCCCACCAGCTTTGCATCCCTGTTTGTTGGTCCCAGGTGGGAGTCCAAGGACACTCACCTCCTTGGTCCTGGGGACCTTGTGCAGTTGATCTTGGAGAGTGAAATTTCTTCCTTGTCTCCTGATGAACTCTGTCCTGCTCTTCTGGTTTAGTGGTGGACTTCGCAGTGCTAGGTTAACAGTTGGACTTGATGATCTTAAAGGTCTTTTCCAACCTAAATGATTCTATGATTCTATGATTCTGCCCTGGGCAGTGGGATCTGCCGAGAAGGGGAGAACCTGGTGGTTGGTCCCACTGACGACGGAAAGTTCCTCCGGCTGAAAGTGTGCAGTATCCAACGCAACCGCTCTGCCTGCCGTGTGCTGCGGGCTGGGCAGGCAGCCACACTGGCCCTTGGACCCTTCGACCGCTCCCTGCTGCGCAAGGTGAGTCCTGCTGTTGCCAGGTTGCTCACTGGTCCAGTGAGCAGGACTGGAGGCTTCCCTGGAGATTCCCCCATTGGTAGGGTGGGAATGAAGTAGAGATGTTTGCAGGAAACTTGCTGGAAGGGGAGGAAATGGCCAGGCTATGAAGTAGGATGAGTACAAGGCTGAGAATGGGATGCAAGCCCAAGTCGCAGCGTGGAGATGTTTGTGGTTCTGGGGGCTGTTCAGAAGCAAGGGGACTGGCCCTAACTGGTCTGAGCTTTGGGTTGTTGTGCAGGGCATGGTCATGGTGAGCCCAGAAATGAACCCCACCATCTGCTCAGTGTTTGAAGCTGAGATTGTGCTGCTGTTCCATGCCACGACTTTCCGGAAGGGGTTTCAGGTGACTGTGCACGTGGGGAATGTGCGACAGACTGCTATTGTAGAGAAGATCCACGGAAAGGTAGGCATGGGAAGAAAGGGGAGGAAGATGGACCTCCCTGTGGGGTTTGTTGGGATTCCACCATGCCCTCTAGTAAAGCTAGGGGCTACTGGTATCTTGAGTAGCTGTGTCCCTTCCTAGGAGCACACTCCATCCCTTTATCCTGCCCATTTGGTTGCTTTTCCTCCCAACATGTTAAAGAATTCCCTCCTCACAAAACAAGCAGCATGATGGACTACAGCAAGACTGTGAAGGGAGGTCAACTCTCCGTTCTCCAGAGCTTGTGTCTTCCTGTCTCCCCTTGTGCATACAATAATGGGAAGGGCTCAAGCCATGCAGTCTGAGGGAGGCAACCTGCTCATTTGCCTCATCTTCTTAGCATCCACATGCACCTCTCCTGCATGCATTGGTATGGTAGATGAGTCTAAGCTCTCCCCTTTTTCTTTTCAGGACAAGCTGCGGACAGGAGAGAAGGCAGTCGTCCGTTTCAGGTTCATCAAGCATCCTGAATACTTGAAGATCGGAGCCAAGCTGCTTTTCCGTGAAGGAGTCACCAAAGGCATTGGGCATGTCACTGACCTCCAAGCCATCACCACCAAAGAAAATGGCCTGGAGGAGTCCCTGGGACCTGGACAGCTGAGCTTCTGACTACCACTAGGTCAGAGAGATCTCCACTCACCAACACCTGGGGAGAAGGATGGAAGCTCCCATGGCTCTCTGAGTGATGCCTGGAGCTGCTGCTGTCCCGTTCTAGCGTGGGTGTCCGTCCTCCGCACTGTGAGATGGAGCCTGGGAGAGTTTCTCACATTGAGTGCCGTACATGGGGCAAGTTAAGCATGTTCTCTGCATTGCCTGCAGCTTTTGTTACCCTGCCCTCCTTCAGAATAGATCAGAGGCACCTGCAGACCTGGGCAGGCAAGTTCTGGCTTTGTTTACTGTTTGAAAATTACTGGTTGGGAGGAGCAGAACCCTTGAAGACCAGCAGTGAAGGGATGTTTTTCCATCTCTGACACAAGATCTGGTCCCATTTCTGCTCTCTGAGCACCGGGGTGATAACAATCCTCTCTTGAGTCATCCTACAGCACATCCTTCTGGGCAGGGGATGGAAGAGGCCCTGCTACCTACAGCAGGGGCTTGGTTGAACCTCTCAGAATGCATTCAGGACACTTTTTAACCGTTTTAATCTTGGTTGGCTTTAATCTGCTGTGTGTCCATTTGTGTGTTGGTTTTGCATTACTCCAATCTGAGTGTCTTACTGTTGGACAAATGTCCTTTTCCCCACTCGCATGTACACACTCCTTCAGCATCCTGCTTTCTAACTCCTTGGAAGCTGTGGCTGCTCGGAGTGGCGCAGCCTCCCGACATAACGTCGTGAAGGCAGAGTTTGCACTTGCATCTGTTCCTTGCAGCAGCTGGGCAGGAGGCTGTTCTGTGGAGCAGAGCGGGACCTGGGCCTGTGCTGGCGTGTGCAGGTTGTTTCCATGGATGGTCAGCTGACGGTGTCATCTGCACATTGGCAGCAGTGGTTCGCAGTGGGCTCCCTGGTGTGGCTGTTCCAGGTCCCAGCCCAGCTTCTCCCTCACATGCTTGCCTTAATGTGTGAGGAGGACAGGCTGCGTTACTAACGCAAAACCAGGTGACTTCTGTTGTTTAGATGTGATTTGACAGTGGCATGATTTTATTTCTGTTTCTCCTGGAGGAAGAATTCTTTTCTTTCCCTTGCCACTGGGGTTTGTTGTCAGAGGAAAGCTGATGATGCCAGCAAGGACTCTGAGCACAGAGTGGAGCATGTTTGTCTCCTACTCGCTGTCATGCAGCTCCCCTGTGTAGCCTGGAGGGTGCAGCAGGGGCTGTATAGCTGTACATAGGCTTTTGGTTTTATTGTTGACTGTTAGACCAAATGTGTCTGCTGTGAGCAACAGGCCTTCAGCCAGCCCTGTCGCATGGCATGGTGGCCTGCCAGCCCTGACCGAAGAGAAGGGCGAGGGCCTGTGATAGCACTTGGACACCCTTCTACCATCCTGAGAGCAAGTTCTGCTTCTGAGCTGCTGGCACACGTAGTGCCTGCGGGGCTGAGCGGCCCATCCTGATCTGTGGATGTCGCAAAGCAGCACTCTCCTCTGGGCTGGACTCTAGCAGGTGGGGAGGTGGCAGCTGCATCCTGCGAAGAGCACGCTGAGGTGTGGGGAAACCAGTGAAATGGTGGTATCAATGAAGGGATTCAGAGGCAGCTCAGTAGTGACAGGAGTGACCTGTCCCATGGGGGGAGCACTCATTCAGCTGAAAATCTGCTTCTTCCCCATCAGCCCAGCAGTGAGACAGCAGCTGCTGGCTCAGGGTCACTGCTCAAGCAGGCTCCCTCTTTCATCCCATCCTGGCAGTGGTCTGGGTGTTACGGTGACATGGTCTTTCACCCATGCCTGCAAGAAGGACAGACCCAGCTGCCAGCAGGCTCTTCCCTTTGGTGCTAGTGGGTCACAAAGAAAGCTGCCTGGGGGGGGGGGGGGGACTCCAGCTGTTTGCAGCAGCCCTGGTGTTTTCTACCCCAAAGCGGGCATGGGGTGCTGTGACCTACTCTGAAATAGCTGATGGCTGGTCTCACCTTGTCCCTGCCACTTGTGGCATGGCTGTTCTTGGTGCCATGTTCTTCATAATTGCTGTTTTGTTGTCTTGAATTTTTCTAATGCTGGGGGTTGTCCCTGTTCCCCAAGCATCTATATATAAATGTACAGAATAAAGATGTTTTATTGAATTTGCTGACTGGGTTGTACAATGAGCGAGGGTGGAACTGGGCTCTTGGCCTGCTGCCCTCGGAGCTGGGTCACGGTTGGAGATGGCTGCCCTTCACCCCTTCCTAAGCTTCCTGCATTCAGCCCTATAAATACCATCTTGTGGTGTGGAAGGAATGCACGCGCACTGCTGTTTACAACCGTGCTCTCCCGGCTTATCTGAGCAAGCCTGGGTGTGCAGCCTGGGGTGACAGGCAGCCACGTCACCCTGAGCACAGCACTTCGGGCTGTTGTGGGCGGAACGGGCTGTGGCAAGTGCTTCCTCGCAGCCACAAATTTCCCCGGAGCCTAATTAAAGGGATGCTTTCTAGGGCACACATCTGACTGGTGGTTTGTTTTTAAAAATAGCTTTGACCTTATCAAGGGGTTTGTGACTGCCTTCTCTCCATGAGAACAGGTTGTTCCCTTGGGACGGGCAGAGGCAGAAAGGCTTCCCTGTGGAGGTGACTTGTGTCACTGAGGGGATTCGCCTGTTCTCAACTTGTTTTTGTGTCGGGTAGTGGCATCTGCTGAGTCCAGTCCTGCGAGACACTTAGGACATGAGACATGCTGCTGTCACAGGAGCGTGAGGCAACCCTGCCAGACTGGTTACTACTTCTCTTTACATGAGGACTTTGGGAAACTTGTCACTTTGCAGTGTGAGGACTGTCATTAATGGGAGTGACTCCGTAATTCCTTCCTCTGCTGATTACCAGCAGAGCTGCACGCACCAGAATGAGCTTCTTGTGCTTCCTGAAATCTCGCAACAACTGTGTTGTGAAGTATTAGACCCCCCCGACAGCAACGTAGCACCTTCCCAGCACAGGCTGTCTGCTGGAAGGAGAGCAGCTCAACGCCTGCAAGTAGGATAGTGCAGTTCAGAAACGAAGGGGAAATAGCACATGCAAATACAGCTGCACTTTGCATCATTATCTGCTGCCTGAAAGGCTCTCTCCCCCTGCTCAGGGAGGGGAAGCCTGCAGCTGATGAAACTCTCTGCAAAGCGTGTTTCCAAACCGCACCCAGTGCTGCCTTGACGTGGCACATTCCTTCCTCCTGCCCTAACAGCTGAGTTCAAATTATTGGCAGCAGCACTTCTGGAAGAGGCCGGCGGGCTCCAGGCAGCTAGCGGTTTAGCATGGAGCTGAGCCCTGCCGGGCAGCTGAGGGCAAGCACATCTCTTGCCCTGGAGCCGGTCTCGCCCTCTCTCAGTGCCTGCTCGTCCCCTCCACGATATTCTGCTTTGTTGGCTGTTGTAATTTGTGGAGTGCTGGGGCAGCCACTCTGATGTGAACTGTGGCCCAGAGCTGAACAAATCATTCAGCAGAGCACAATCAAAACAGATACCTGTCATCAAGTTGCACGTAGTATCACCCAGAGCCTGGGAAGGAGGAAGAATGTAGTTATACACTCTTTCTGCAATGGAGGAAAGCTTTCACAGAGGGCTGTGTGACTCTGGCATGTTTCCCATCCCTTCCGTGAGGACTCTAGCAGTAGACTGTTTATGTGTCAATAGCAATTATCAGGAACTAGTGCAGAGATTTCAAAAAGTATCCCGTGCAGCTCCAGCTTCCTCAAACCTTATTTGACAGGAGCAGTCTTTCTTGTGCGCTCCAGAGCTGGTGATAAGCATCACGCAATGGACTGCTACATAGAGGGAATTGCCAAACTGTCTGTAACAAAAATCCTGATGGGGGGGAATAAAAATCAGTGTCTTCCAGGTGGAGAGGGGAGAAGGAACCGCAGGGCTAAGCTACCATATGTAAGTTATACAGTAAGGGCAAGGCCTGCAACTGCAGCCAGAGGAGAACCACCATGAGGTGAAGGCTTCATGCTAAGTGACTGGACAGGGGTTCAAGCCTAAGCTTGGCTGGAGATTCCCTGGGATAAGCCACTCTGCTTACATTGCCTGCTTTTACAGTAGAAACAGAAAGCTGTAGGAACAGAATTACTGAGCAGTGATGCTATGGAAATACCCATGGCAGGAAGTATAGGTGAGACTATGATGCAGCTTCCGGTAGCACCAAGCAGGCAGAGGCAAGCTAGCTGCCACCAGCTAAACTGGGTACATCCAGCATCATACCCAATTGCCAAGTTCTCTACTTGGGGTAGAGATAATTTATTAGACTTTTCTGCATTAAAACCTGACAGGCAGTATAAAAACTTTTAACTGTATTTAAAAACACTGATTCTTTAAAAACACTGATTATCTAAAAACTCCCAGCGTGGCTGGGAGTTAAGGAGGTAAGCGCTTAAAGAAAAAATCTAAAGTTCTTGTCACACCTTCTCTGGGTCGTTTTGCACTAGATCCTGCTGGAGTCTTGGGCTTGTTCTTTGCCTTGGCAGGAGAGCCGGAAGCTGCAGCCTTTGGTATGGGAGCTGCTGCTGGAGCCATGGGAGCGCTGGGCTCCAGAAAGGAGCTTTGCAGCTCCAGAGCAAAGTGGTAGTCCATGTGCTCTGGGAACTCCCACACCAGCACAAGCTGACCACACTTCTCACAGCGCTGCTGGTCCCCTGGCGAGGCAGGAGGGAGTGGGGCGAGCTCAGGAGAGGGTGGCAAATTCTGCTCATTCCCCTCCACAGATGGCTCTAATTTCAGAAGGGTCCTGGAGCTCGGTGGAGTCAAGGGTGTCTGTGTAGCATCAGACAGCGACTTCTCACAGGGAAGCCTCTTGTAAGGAGAAGTAGGGCTCCCATCTCTGGGACTCTGCTTCACAGGGGACTCCAGGTCACACTGCACAGGGGGAAGTCCAATGCCATCTCTCTCTTGGTGCTCTGGGGAGCTGGGCACAGCTGACTCTGCAGTGGTAGCAGCAGGCAGGCTGGCTGCTGCCGCCGTCTGTGACTCCTGCCTTTCTGCCACCTTTTGGAAGAATGACTCAATAGCATTAGCTGGCTTCTGCCTAAGCTCTTTGCTTGGGCTCCTAAAGAACTTGACCCTGGGCCTCCTAGAAGCTGTGGTGTTTTGGCTGGCGGTAGCAGTGCCATCAGGCTGGGTATCACTTGTCAGGAAGGTGGCGATGCCTGCAGAGAGGAGTGTGGCAGGCTCTGAGAACTTGCTTGCCGAGAGAAGCACCGATATGAGTGGTGGAGACCTGCAAAGGACAGACCAACATCAGCTCAGACACCAGCCTGGGAAGCAAGAAGTCTTTTGAGGTAAGACTTCAAGCAACATAAAATGTTCACAGGCAGGGGACAGGGGAACTGCAGTCCAGGTATCCAGCAAGGGGTGGGAGAGATGTTTCCTCTAACAAAACGTTAGTATTGCTATCTCCAGAACAGAGTCTCACAGACATAGCAGGCTGCGTTAGGCAGAGCAGAAAGCCTCTTCCCAGAACAGCATTTCCCAAAGAAAAGAGCAGTGGAGCAGGGGCAGCCGGCTGCCAGCCTGGACTTTCAGTTCAACACAGGCTGGAGCTGCTGTGAGACTCCCAGGCAAGGTGAGAGGGCCTTAAGGGAGCAGCAGACTTGTGGGAGCCTAACAGACAGGACCTTCTTGCCTTAACTATGCCTCAGCCTTCAGTGCAGAGCAGGAGGAAGGAAGGAAGCAACACTGAATACAGGAGCTGTGCACCTTAGTTTTCCTTCCTGCCCCAACAGCCTCCTCCCAAAAAGCACCTTTGTCCTTAGGGGAGGAGAGCAAGGCCTAGCTAGCTTCTCCAGCCCAGTAGGGCAAGGACTGCCTCGCTGCAGCTGGACACCCCCCTGCCAATAGCAATCATCAGCTCCAAGTACAGAAGTCAGAAGTGTCTCACCAGATGCAGGGCTAGGAAGAGGCCAGGCTCTCACAGCTGTCCTACTGCTAAGAAGTGGAGGTCGCTGCGCTCTGCTGTGCCTGTGCTGGGGATCACTTTTCCTGCCAGTCGGCATAACACTCTCGTTCCTTTCTGTCAGGTCCCCGGCTCATCCTGCACCTCCCGCAGCAGAACAACCCCTGATGGGGCCATGAACCACGAACCACTTCCTCCCATACTCACCAGGCTGCCTGGTGAGCCCCAGCCATGTTGCAGTTTTGGATGAGGGCAAAGGCATCGTTGCACATCTTCTGGGCATCATAGCGGGACAGAGCGCAAAAGCGTGACACCCGGGTGTCTCCCTGCATGCGGATGACCACCATCAGCTGCTTGGCCACTCGGTGGTTCTGCAGAGAGAAGAGGTAGCTGTGTTTCAAGCGACACCTGCAGGAAAGAGCAGGCAAGGCCAAGGAGACCGTCTCGCTGCCCAGAACCCTGTACTATCAGCTACCACCTCCCGATGATGCTGTGTGACAGATGGCAGCTTGTCGTGCCTGGCCTGATCTCCGAGGGATGAGATACAGGACAGCAAGTGCTTGTACAGCTGTGCCACACAGGATGGGAAGCAGTTAGTCCTTGCTTTCCTTCAAAGGCAGCTGCGCACCTTTTCTTGGCCCCCCTGAAGCAACGAAGCTACCAGATTAATCTCACCCTGGCCTGCAGTCTACCATCTGGATTTGAGCATATCACTTCCTCTCACAGCCCACAGCACAGGCAGAGCTGCATCACCAAAGGGCTTGCAAGGGAGCAGCAGTGCGACAGGATGAAGGTGCAGTGGCTTTCAGGTCCCTGCATCCTAAAGCGCGGGACAAGGACCGTCCTTAGCCCTGCAGTGTCCTGGGGCAAAACCATCCTTCGCGGCCGGGCTCCTGCACACCTCTTTGCTTGGGGTACCTCGGCACGCAGGCACACATCTGAGGGCGAGCAGATTTCCTCCCCCACCACACACCATCCTCAGCCTCCTGCAAACAGCTCACAGTGCAAACACACTGCGTAGCTTCCTGAAGGCCAGCAGGGAGAACACTGTCCCTATGCCTCCCCTCCTTACCTGGCTCCTGTCCTTTATCAGTCTGGATTCCAGCTCCAAGGCCAGCTGCAGAAGCCAGTGTTGCACCTGGACAAAACAGTGGTAACAGAGAGGTTGGCAGTGCTGTGAGCAGAGGCCCACCAGGCCAGAGCAACACTCCACACGCCAGGGAATGCTGGAGGGGGATCAGACTGGAATGGACACAGACTATCACGAGGCCCCATTATCAGGAGTACTCCTAGAGAAATCGGCCCAGGTGAGAATTCAACRCTGGAGGCAAGGCATAGATACCATACAAGTCCTGCAGCATTACTACTAGACTTTGCCAAGTAATCTGGGTCCCCTGCCCTGGATCTTTCTTTGCGTCTCCCTACAGCTCTATGGGAACCTCTCCCCAGCTAACAGGTAAGGTGCATCCTCTCTCTTTCTTTGGGCTAGTTACCTTCTTTCTAGCAACCAAGCCCTTGAAGCTTAGCACTGTGAATACCTTTTGAACAGCACAGGCCCACAGTTTTGCTCGTGGAAATTATAAGGTTGGACCTCTTTGTGCAGGAGTTCATCAATGCATTTCAAACAGGGATTTCCCTAATTTCTGAGGCCCAAACCACCTCCTCCCACTGAGCCCCTAGGCTGAGTTTCAGGGCACCGTGACACAGAAGAGCAACGGTTTTGCAAGCTAGTCTCAGCTTCTAGCATTCTCATCTTCTCCAGTGCAAAGGCCAAGCCTTGTGCTAGTTGTAGGCTTCTCCCACCTCCTTCTGCGTGGCCAGGGCTGTCCTCCCAGGGAAGTTTTTGCTGCAGCCAATGGACTGGGGCAGGTACCGGTTTTTGACAGGTTCGTCTTCAATTCCTCTGCACAAGTCATAGAGCCAGGACCTGAAAGCCACAGAGGAAGCATGAGGTGAAGGCAGCCACAGACAGGCAGGCATCACTGAGTGGCAAGTCAGCCTTCTGCTGAGCTGTGCTTTCAGCTCTGTGCAAGCTGTGACTCTGCCTCTCATCCCCAGCTCTGTAGTTGCAGCCGCAGCTGAACAGGCAGGCTTCCTTCAGGCCACAACTGCCTGTCAGCACAACTCCTCCACCTCTTCTCCTGAAGTGGCAACAGTTCACCAGTCTGCAGGGCACCCCAACCACTGCTCTGGGCCCAGAAGTGGCGTTTCAGGCTCCAGTCCAGCCTTGTAATTTCCTCTGTAATGAGACTGTCAAGCCTGCCTGCTTCCCAGCCTGCAGGGAGCCCTTCCACAGCTTGGCCCTATCCTTAGACACCATAGAGGAAGGCAGAGGAGCTGGCTGACAGGCAAAACATTATCCCAGGGAGGGTGCCTGGGAGCAGGCAAGACTCRAAACCTGTTTGTGGGCCTGCCAGACCAATGCTTCTCAAAGATGTCACTGAAGTTTTACCTTCCAACCTTCCTAATCACAGCAGAACAACCTGTGACCAAAAGGAAGTCTCAGTTCCTGCCAAGAGCCAAGTTGTGGTGATTGGTTTATCATTACCCAGTTTTGTCTCCAAAGTGAGACTGGAGCTCTGTCTCACTGAACTGTGTCAGCTGCCCAATGTACTCTACTCCCAGGATGTCTGTGATGGCAGTGCCAAGCTTGCCTCCCAGGTTACGGCTACAGCAGAGAAAGAAAGAAAAAGAGAAAACACAAATGAAGCATGATGTGGAGACTACGCCAAGTCTTCTTGCAGCAGCTGTCCCTAGATCAGGACAGCCAGAAGCAGTCAGGCACTAGCAGGACAAAAGGGAACACTTGGTACATAACAGCTCTTCTGCTCGTAGTAGAAGGACACATAAGAGTTGAAGTGGGAACTGCTCCTTGGCTCACTCGGTTTCAGTGCTTCTCCCTCAGCTCCATCTTCAAAACATGATCCCAAACCATGCTCTGCAGAAGGCCTCGCACACTCCCTGCTTCCTCCTACACAGACAAGACCCTTCCCCACACACACCCCTCTCCATCCCTATTGAGACACTGAAGGCAGAGAGCAGCAGTGCAGATCTGGAGAGCGGGACCAGGGATCCATTCCTCTGGAGCAGCGGTGCTGGTAACTTCCCTACACCAGGAAAAGTACTTGTGCACAGTGTGGATGCTCAAAACCAAACCCCACCTGCTCTCTGGGAGCGCAATTATGTCACTCACACTGGGGCACAGCTATGGCCTCCTGGCTTACACCTATGCACCCCAGCAGTCATCTTGAGCACAGCTCTACCCAGGGAAAGGCTGCCCACAGGATGCTAGTGGGCTCTTCGAGTGTGGTCCCTTCACTGGCAGGGCCGCAGCTCCCAAGCATGTTCCTCCTGAACTGTCGCTCACAGCTGTGAGGGATTACAGGCAGGATTTCCTCTCCATTTCTTACAAGCATTGATGAGCAGTTACTGTGGGGTTGAAAGCCTCTGCTAGCTGCTATCAATTAGCATCAAATTGCTCTTTGTTGAGGTGGCCAGGAACAGTTTCCTACCCYCAAGTCACTTCTGCTCACACAAGCAATGATGACAAACCAACAGGAGCAAGTACCACAACAATGAAGACAAACAGGGCTCTCCTCCTGATACAAGCCTGGATTGTGGAAGCACAGCACCAGCATTTCAAATACATGCTCTTGCCACAGAGCAGCTCAGCCTGAGCCCCAAGCTGCTCAAAAGCAGGCAGCTCCCCGATACTTACATATTGCTGACGGGCAGTTGGCTGAAGAGCTGTGGGACAAATCGCGAAGATACTAGTGTCTGGCGGTTGGGCTTATTTAACCCACAGGCCAGTTTTGCCAGTGTCTGTAACACAGAAGAGGGTGGAAACCCTGTTATTACAAACTTTGCACTAACTTTATTGTGACTCTACCTAACGGCTTGTATTGTATCACCTCTAAGAGCTGCCTTTGGAATAGCTGCTAGGAAGAACGTGCAGGTTGCACTGTTGCTTGCTCCCAGGTAGTACCCACCTTGGGACTTGGCATGCAGTGGGTGGGTACTCTGAAAGCACTGCTGCTTCCAGACTTCTAGCTCTGCAAAGGGCTGGACTCCTGCTCCAGGCAGCTTAGGGGATCGGGGTCTATCACCTGTTCTGGTTGGCTTAGTTTTCCATCAGGCAAGCACGCTAGAGCTTCCAGAGCATCCCCATAATCCTCCCCAGGCTATTTCTCTCACTATGTCTTGCTCCTTCATCTTCTGTGTTCATCTTGCTTTTTCTCAATGTCACTACTTTAATCTTCTCTCTGCGAGGTCCACAGCAGCATAATGCTGCAAAAGGAAATCTGCAAAATACAGAATTGCTAGCCTGGAAGGGATGTGCTCTAGCCTATCTGCTATACAGCTTCCCCTCCCACTCTAATCTACCACAGGATCAAGAATACACAGACCAGCTTGAAATATGTTTAGCTGGGTGTTTGGGGTTTTTTTGAACAAGTCTAATAATTTCCTCTTTCACTGCTTTACTATACATCCTATATCTAAGCAAAATTTCTTTCCTGCCTATTGAGCTATGATCTTTATTAACAACCTGTTTTACAGGCTTACATACATTCTCACTCTTTTCTAGACAAAGTAGATCCCTTTCCTTCAACTTTTCATATCCAGTCATTTTCCAGATGTCCAATTATTGTTATTCTTGTTTCACTGGAGACYCTTCCAAGTTTACCCACGCTGTTCATAAAGTGAAGTGCTGCAAGCTGAACCAATCACTGAGACTTCATGGGGAGAAATAATTTACTTTTTCTGACACCTTCTCTAATCTGCACATGCTGAAACAGCATTTGCCATTTCTACAAGAGCACTCATATTACTGACTTATCCTGCTGCTTGTCCACAATAACTCCAGGCTACTTCCTGACTTACTGTGACTTAGCCAAAAGCCTGCTGGTTGCTTTTTTCCTATAAACCACAAAAACGGTCAGTGAGGAGCACAAGAAGCACTGCTTGGTGATTTCAGTCTGTTTCTGGGCTTTTCCAAGCCCAGAATTTTCAGCTCTAATTTCATCTCCCAGAACTTTCACAGCCCAGGCCTGAGCCCCATATGTGCTTCRCATCACCTGAATTCCTACAGCTGTTCCCTCTCTCTAGGCTTCAGTGAAAATATTGGCTCTTAGCTGACCTCAGACAGGTCCCCCCAGGATCCCACTCTGAACATCCCAATTTGAGTGCAACTCACTGAACAAAATCATTATGGAAAATGATAAGATTTTCTTCAGCTAGATGCACGCCCTTCAGATAACCTCAGTCATGTTGTATTTTGCTAGGGTGTCATCGTCAGCTCATGCAACTCAGGGTGAGGTGTGTTAGAAACCTTAAGGTCAACACCTCACATCTGCAGTTTCCCCTGTACATTAGGCCACTTAGGCTGTCAAAGAGGGCACAAAAATGAGTTTGGCACAAGTGGTTCTTGATAAAACCACACTGTTATCCTCCAGGTGCTTCCAAATAGCTCATTCAATTATTTGGTCTCATTTATCAGCTGGGTTCCTGGTGTAGTCTAACAAGTTAGCTCACTAGTAAGAAAAGTCCCTCAGGAGAGTTTTCTTTAGAAAAAACATGAGCTTAAAGCAGGTAACCTCCACCTTGAGTTTTAGGCAAGAGTGGCTGTAGCCAGGGAATGGTTTTTACTGACACAAATTCCCAGTGACTCGGAGGAAGAAGAATACCAGTTTGAGGCACTGAGGTGAGTCGGGTTGCTTTTCCTCTTTCTGGTCAATCYGTTGTTACCCCTGCTGGCTGTACTTTGGGTGATGCTCAGCCAGCTGCTGAGAGCAGCCGCAGGAGCACTTCGTGCATGACAGCAGCTGCAGAAACAAACGGACTTTGATGCTGCAGCTATACAAGGTTTCCTGCTGGGTGAAATGCAAGGTGGTTTACTGAGAGCACCTAGCACTCATTCCATTCTTTGCAGAAAAGGTTTGTACCTGCAGAGGTGAGCTGGCTGCGGAAGCACATTGTAGTGTGTTCCACACAGCCACATGTAGGCTCTGGTAATCTCTGCATTGTGCTTGCTGGTACAGATATACAGTTCTTCAGGGATAGCACAGTACATCATAATTTCCTTACTCCCTTTTAAAAAAAAAAATAAAGGAAGAATGCTGGCATAGAAAATGGAAGCTGGGAGAAGCTGGTAGGGATAGCAAGGATGTTCTCTGTTATTCTTGATTAAAGAGAGCAAAAAGGCAAATTGAACATCCCTTCCACTGGAAATTTCTACACCAGTGATCTTCCTCAGCTAGCTCATTTCTGCCTCACAGTCTGCTCTAGTTTCAAGGCAGCCATTGTAGAACTAGCTCCAGTACCCATGTACAGCTGGTAATAGTTCCAGTTGTTTCTGCAGCAGTCTAAGATGAAATTTATCTTCCTTAAGTCCCAAAGCATCCATTTAGTCTTTATCCTTTTCTTTTTTTAGTCAGAGCCTGCATTTTTAAAGTCATAACTGTACAGATAAGCCCCTTTTGCAAAGAATAGAACGAGTGCTAGGTGCTCTCAGTAAACCACCCTGCATTTCACCCAGCAGGAAACCTTGTATAGCTGCAGCATCAAAGTCCGTTTGTTTCTGCAGCTGCTGTCATGCACGAAGTGCTCCTGCGGCTGCTCTCAGCAGCTGGCTGAGCATCACCCAAAGTACAGCCAGCAGGGGTAACAACTGATTGACCAGAAAGAGGAAAAGCAACCCGACTCACCTCAGTGCCTCAAACTGGTATTYTTCTTCCTCCGAGTCACTGGGAATTTGTGTCAGTAAAAACCATTCCCTGGCTACAGCCACTCTTGCCTAAAACTCAAGGTGGAGGTCACCTGCTTTAAGCTCTCATTTTTTCCTGAAGAGAACTCTCCTGGGGGACTTAAAACCCTTTTCTTCCTAGTGAGCTAACTCATTAGGGTAGGAATCCAGGCAGTAAATTAATTGAGTGCTGACTGCATAGGCCACATCTCTGGGAAAAAAACCTCCTCCCCTTCCCAGATGTCCTGTAATTTCTCTGAAGGTGTGCTCACACATGGCTGCATTCCACACACAGCTCATCTTCTATGGGAGACTTGGAAGAGTGCATAGCAGAGTGTCTACAGCACATTCTGACTCTGCTACTCAGGAGAAATCAGGCTGATGTGTTACACACGTACCTTGTTGTGTGAAATCCCAGCTGAACACCTGAATCCAGTGGCTGCTTCTACAGCCACCCTCATTTCTTCCACAATTACTGCACCCATGGTCAGCTGCAGATCAGGACAATCAGGGTTATCAAAAGACAGCGACGCCAGCCATTCATGCAAGCCACGTTGCCGCAGCTCCTCTAGAAAAGAGACACAAAGGGGATCAATGTGGGCATTTCTTGCTGAGCCCAGCAAAGGGACCGGTAGCATTGGCCAGCCCCAGCCAACAGCCACATGCTTCTGTAACTGCGTGCCAACAGCAAGGACGAGAGGCGGGCACCTTAAAAGCCACTCATTGGGGAAAACACAGATCCCATTTACCATGTTCTTGCTTCGGGGGAGATAAAGCAGCCCACCCTCTACCTCTGTTGATRTACAGGGAGTGTTACCGATGGCGCGGGACAGCACAGGGAGCCTGGGGGTGGCAGCACCGGGCTCCTTTCTCGCTGCGTTGTGCGGCCTCAAAGCAAAGCCGTTAGAGCCGCCCCGCCGCAGTATGCAAAGCGCCCGCCCCGGCGCCCGAAGCCCCGCGGGGCCACCCGGAGCCGGGTCGGTGCGTACCCTTCCCGCCGGGCTGGGGGCCGGGGTCGTCGGGCAGCCCCTGCACGAAGGTGGTGGGGAGCAGCGCGGCCGCCAGGGGGCGCCCCCGCAGGGCCCGCAGCCGCTCCCGCGCGCTGCCCGTCAGGTCCAGGTACGCCTCGTCGATGCTGGCCCGCTCGATGGCGGCGAAGCGCGACAGCACCTGCATCACCTCCGCGCTGGCCTCCCGGTACCTGCCGGGCGGCGGGCACAGCCTCAGGCGCCGCCCCGCATAAGGCGGCCCCCGCCGCCGCCGCCGCCGCCACCCTCGGCCCGATCCCCGGCCCCGCTTACCGGGTGAGGTCGGCCTTGCCCCGCGCCTGGGGCACCCGCGCCAGCGCCAGCTCGGGGCACAGCGCCCGCGCCTCCGTCGCCCACATCCCGCGGGACACGCCGAAGGCGCGCGCCTCGTAGCTCACCGCGATGACCCTGCAAGACACGGAGGGCAGTGCAGGGCGGGCCCGGCCCGGCCCGGCCCCGCGGGGAGGGGTGCAAGGGACCGGGGCCACGGCCGGCCCGCCGCCGGCACCTACCCGCCGCCCTGCCACTCGGTGTACTGCACCACGGCGCAGGGGCGGCCGCGCAGCTGCGGGTCGAGGCGCTGCTCCACCTGCATGAAGAAACAGTCCATGTCCACCAGGGCCACCACGCGCTCCCGCCCCCGCGACATCCCCCCTCCGGCACTGCCGCCGCCCGACTGACTGACCGCCCGCCCGCCCGGCGGGGGGGAGCGCCGCGCCCCGCCCCGCCGCCTCCCGGGAGCCGTAGTCCCCGCGCGGGGCACGCCGGGAGTTGTAGTTCTCGAGGCGGGAGGTCGCCGAGACGGTGCGCGGCGCATGCGCTTTCTCCGCCAGCTCCTTCCCCAGCCACGCAGCACATGCGCAGGGCCGCTGCGGTGTTGCGCGTGCGCCGCGTGCTGGCCGCCCACTCCTCTCGCCCGTCGGTGGCCGGTGGCGCGGGACCGCCGCCGCCGCCATGTCCGCCGAGCAGGTGAGCAGCCTCTGCGAGCAGCTGGTGAAGGCGGTGACGGTGATCATGGACCCGGCCTCCACGCAGCGCTACCGCCTGGAGGCGCTCAAGGTACCTGGCTGGGGACCGCCGGGCTCTGGCCACGCGGGTGCCCCGTCCGCACGGCCCCGGGGCCAGCTCGGGCCCGGCGGGCGAGACGGGGGGCGGGCCGGGCCGGCCCTGGGCAGCCCCCGAGGCGCTGGGAGGAGGGGGAAGGCGGTGGGGGCTGCGCCTGCGCGGCGCTGAGGGGGTCGGGCGGCCCCCCCCATGGCGTGCTCCCCGAGGGGTTGGGGCTGGGGCTGCCCCCTCCTCCGTTACCGGCCGCCCCTTGGCCGCCCCGTGCCCGCTCCTGCSTTTTAACTGCGTGTGCGTGTCCCCGGTCCTTTCCCAGTTCTGCGAGGAGTTCAAGGAGAAGTGTCCCATCTGCGTGCCCTGCGGGCTGAAGCTGGCGGAGAAGACGCAGACGGCCATCGTCCGGCACTTCGGCCTGCAGATCCTGGAGCATGTGGTCAAGTAAGGCAGCTCGTCCTGCCGCCCACGCCCCTGCGCTGGGGAAGGGTGCCGGCCCGCTGCCATGCAGCCACTGGCGTGGGCTCCGCTCCTGTTCCAGCGCCTCCCGCTTCAGGGAGGCACTTTCAGAACGCAGAGAGTCTGTTGTGCAGCAGAGGACAGTTGCTGTCCTGCTCTGTTTCTTTCCTCCTCTGTAAAAGAAGGAGAGGAGAAAATGGCTTTCAGGCAGGTTGGGAAGGTTAATTCACTGAGCTCTAAGACACATTGACATCACAAGATGTAAATAAGCACACAGGGTTATCAGTAGGTCTTTGCAGCGTTCTCTGCTATTAGCCTCATGCTAACAAAGAGGCTTTGTATTAGTTCAGTTCTGAGATTCCTCTCTCTGCCGCCTCTACAGACCTGATGCTTTGTGCTTTTGCTGCTGCTTCTCATGTCTGTTGACCTCAGTGGTGCACGCCCATTTGCCAGCAGCAGTTTTAACTCAGCCTTTTCATTAAGGGATTGGGCACTGACAGTCAGTAAGCTGTAGTGTCTCTCTCTAGTTTAGGTAAAGAAGTGGTGGTTCATTGAGAATCAAGTCAGAGATCTTTATAAATGTTTTGACTTGGTGTCCTTCTTGTTTCTCTCTCTTTTTTTTTTTTTTTTTTTTTTTTAAACTCTTTCGAACAGATTCCGCTGGAACAATATGCCTCGCCTAGAAAAAGTTTATCTAAAGAATAATGTCATGGGCCTCATATCCAGCGTAAGTACCTTCTACCCCAGACTGTTCTCTGAAACATGATTCTCTCACTTGGAGATAGAAAGTGGGAGTGAAAGGAAAAAAGACTCCAGTTAATTATCACAGAGGACCTGAATTTAATTCTGCATTTCATTACTTTCTTGCTGTGCATCCCTGGTTGTTCCAGTCCTTTTCTCTGTCTTGTAGTCAGGTCAATAACCATGTCACCTCACATGGCAGGAAGTTGTGAGGCTTCCTCTTTTTTGAGGAGGAAGTTCAGTAAATATGGATGTTCTTATCCTTTGCAAGAATACTAAAGTCATTATCTTAGTCGTGTTTTCTCTATCGTTGTAATTGCTCTCGTGACCAAGTGACCTTCTTTTGAGGAAAATCCTTTTGGTTCCCAGAGTTCACTAGGTATGAGTGCTTGGGAGGGTGGGAGTGTCATCCAAGGTAGCTGGGATGAAGAGCTGCCTGATGTTGTCTTTTGTTTTGTTGTTTTTGTTTTGTGTGGTTTAGAATATTTGCAACCACTGTGCTTCCCAGGTCAGGATTATAAATGTCTGATGTTTGCTGTTTTGTATAACTCTGCCCCTCTTCTATCACAGGGAACTCAAAGTATTCTGGAGGAGGAAAGTCACATTAAGGATGTTCTGTCTCGCATTGTGGTGGAGATGATCAAGCGYGAATGGCCTCAGCACTGGCCTGACATGCTAAAGGAGCTGGATACCCTCTCCAAGCAAGGGGTATGAAACACACCTGTCTGTTCTCTTCTGCTTGCTTATGGGTTTCAGTCTTCCATCATCCTGAGGTAAGCCTAACTCACTCATGGTCAGGTGAGACAGGCTGATGATGGACTCAAAAATCCCTGTAAGATTAAGTTATTCTAGGAGATGATTTTAGCAGAGAGAGGGCCATCCTCCTGTCTTGTTTTCCCAAGGTGTGACTTGTATCTTCATGCATACTCGCTTTCTCTCTACATCTCTGAGCTAGCCTCTAGAGATTTTAATGTTTGAACTGTGCTGATGGAGTGTATTTCATTTTGGGACATCAGGAAACTCAGACGGAACTGGTGATGTTCATCCTCCTACGTTTGGCAGAGGATGTGGTGACTTTTCAAACTCTGCCTACCCAGCGGCGACGAGATATCCAGCAAACCCTCACCCAGAACATGGAGAAGATCTTCAGCTTCTTACTAACTACCCTGCAGCAGAACGTCAACAAGTACAGACGCATGGTGAGAGTCTCCTTTCCTTGGATTCAGTCAGTGCTGGAGGCATTTAGGAATTGGGATACAACTCGCAAGTTGTTGGGGAAGCAAGTGCAGAAACTGTGTGAAATGCGTTGCTGTCGCTGTGGAGTAGGGATCTGCTGTGGCCTGGGAAGCCAGTGCTGATTGGAGAGACTGAACACACAAGGTTGACAGGGTTAGCGTTGATAGTTCGGATTTGCTAGTCTAAATGGCTTGAGTGGATGCTTGCCTCATCCATACTGTTGGAATGCTGCGCTGACACTAGGGGTGTACGGCTTAGCAAAACGAAGGTGTGGTTGTGGCAGAAAAGGGTAGATTTGGGGTAGTTTAGGTAACACACAATGGTAAAGAGATGCTGTCCTGGGCTCACATCTGCTCTCTTATGCTGCAGTGGTGTCTTTCTGGTGATGCATCAAAATGCATGAGTTTTTGATGTCTCAGCATTGCATCTGGGCCTCTCTGGTCCTCTTCTCCAAGAGCTCAGGTCAGGAAGCCCTTTTTTGTCAATTTGTGGTGAGGAATGCTCTTCCTTTTTGTGTGAAGAGACTTCTTTCCTGAATTCTTACCTGGAGTCAGAGATGTGCATCTTGGTCAAGATGGATGGTGAAGGCAAGTCTCTACCCCAGTCTGTTCCTGTGAGAAAGAAGTGTATTTGAGAGTGAAGCACAATTGGGAAATCAATCTAGAAATAAGTTGCTTAGGTATATCTCTTGTTCTTTTTTTCTGTGAATTAAAATCCAGAGTTACACTAAATGTGAAGCTGGGAGGCAATGAAAAACCCTCTCCTAGCTGACTTCTGTTCATTTTCCTGATGCACTGACAGGCTGAACAAACCCACCTGTAGAGCAGACAGTTCTCTGTGCATTTCATGGTGGTGGGTGGGAGACCCTGGTGCATTTTGTAGTCTGGTTGAAATGCATTTCCAGGTAAGGTTTGAATTGCAATACTTGAGGCTCTGAAGTGTGGCTGCTTCTGCTAACAGTGGAATCTTTCTGATTGGCAAGGTTGGAGCACCCCAGGAACAAGAAGCCCTCACCACTCCACAGGTTAGCAGATCTTTGGGATGTTTGTGCACAGGGTAAATTCTGAGGGTTGGGTGTTCAGTTACCTGTCTGCACATTGAGAGTGGGGGATGATGGACAGTTCCCCAACACCATAATAATCTGCAGTGCTTATAAGTATGCAGTTCTGGTATGGTGGCTCAGTTGTTAAATGTTTGGGATACAACCAGATTGACTTAAAATCACTGCACTGAATACATTGATGGACAGAGTTTCCAAACCAAAACCTTACAGCGGAAAGAAATGCTTGTGGTGTCTTTGCATCTGAAAAACAAATCAAACCTGAGTGTCTGAGGGACTCGTTTGCATTAGTAAAAAAGATGGTGCAAGCACTGCATTGCTGCTGTTAAGTGTTTGGAACTGGGAATCAGGCT
Organism: Phoebastria nigripes; assembly: GCA_035582835.1. Lineage (NCBI taxonomy): Eukaryota > Metazoa > Chordata > Aves > Procellariiformes > Diomedeidae > Phoebastria > Phoebastria nigripes. Next base: position 1,874,911 of record JAYKAV010002921.1, on the reverse strand, counting down.
CTAAGCTCTTGCCCCAGCTTTCTCTCCAGCTGCCTTTCTGACCATGGACAAATCACCCTTTTCAGACATCAATCTCAGTACATAAAAGCCACCAGCATCTTTCAGAGTCTGGCTTTTGGATGTAAGATGCTCTAAAAGATCAAAAGTTTCTTCACTGGAAGCTTCCAGGAAGCACCGAAATGCCTTTCGTTCTCGTCCCCTGTGTCTCCCTGGTGCCTGCTGACTGGAGTGTCATCTTTTGGATGAGACGGAAATTGTGGCTTAACGTGCAGTTCAAAGTCCTGATGTCTTACCTGCCAGGGGGCTGCGGAGGTGGTTATGATGGCTGCAGTAATGTCCTGAGCGGGAGACTGTGTTGCAGCCTCTTTCACTAGGGAGCTGTTCTGTGAAGCTGCTTCTGGCTGCATTCTCAAGAATAAGCCTGTCCAGCAGTGGCTGGTTGGAAGTGTGTGCTGTAGCTGCTCACTTACCATCCCTCGTTTTCTTTTTCAGAAGACTGATCTGGCTCAGGAGCCAAAGGTGAGTGGAGCTATGCGGGAGTTAGTGCATTAGTCATTCTTAAGACCAAGATTGCTTAGAACTAGGTTTTTCCCAGGCTTTGGAGTCTATTACCTGCAGTTCTCATTTACAGATGGATTTGTTCACCCATAATACAAACTCCTTGAGRAGAGAGAAGTGAGGGGTGGCAGCAGAAGGGTCCAAGTCTCTCACTTTCTCAGGGCGGTTCCTGGTACTGTTCTTCCAGGGAGTGGACGGCTTTAGATGGGAGTCGGTGTTTCTCTCTGGCTCTGACCTCTTGCCTCCTCTCTGTTCACAGGCCCAGGCAAACTGCCGCGTGGGGATGGCAGCACTCAACACCTTGGCTGGCTACATTGACTGGGTGGCCCTGAGCCACATCACAGCAGACAACTGCAAGCTCTTGGAGATGTTGTGTCTGCTCCTAAATGAGCCTGAGCTCCAAATAGGAGCAGCAGAGTGTCTCCTGATTGCTGTCAGCAGGAAAGTGAGTTCTTCCTCCTCAGCTCCTCTGGCTCCCCTTTTGTGCTGGTTTCAGCTGGGATAGAGTTAATTTTCTTTCTAGTAGCTGGGATAGTGCTGTGTTTTGGATTTAATATGAGAATAATGTTGATAACACACTGATGTTTTCGTTGTTGCTAAATAGCGTTTACACTAGTCAAGGACTTTTCAGCTTCCTATGCTCTGCCAGGTGCACAAGAAGCTGGGAGGGGGCACAGCCAGGACAGCTAACGCAACTGGCCAACGGGGTATTCTATACCATGTGACATCATGCTCAGTATATAAGATAGGGGGAGTTGGTTGGGGGCAGCGATCACTGCTCGGGGACTGGCTGGGCATCGGTTGGCAGGTGGTGAGCAATTGCATTGTGCATTGCTTATTTTGTATATTCTATCATCATTATTATGATTATTATTACTATTATTTTCCCTTCCTTTTCTGTTCTATTAAACTGTCTTTATCTCAATCCACGAATTTTACTTTTTTTTCGATTCTCTACCCCATCCCTCTGTGGGGGGGGGAGTGAGCGAGCAGCTGTGTGGTGTTTGGCTGCCTGCCGGGTTAAACCACAGCACCTTTGTTTTCCTCCTATTCTCCTATATAATTCTTCAGATTGAGCAATGATATCTTAGCCCTTTTATTTAAGAAACAAAATTCAAATTTGGCTGCTTATGTTAATGATAGTTAGTGTGAATGTCATGCCAGTACAATACATACAGCAACTGTTGGAACCCTCCAACTTCTGTGCTCGTCTCTCCTCACAGTTTTGAAGTTGGAGATCCCCATTGACTTTTTTCCCCCCACTTTCTACAACTGTGAAGTGGGAAATACTGTCAAGAGCTGTCATCTGGCAGCTCAGAGAAATGACAGCAGGATCTCAACAGGTGATTTGACCCATATCTTCACAAGCAGCTTACTGTCAAGGCTGAATGTTTATCAGCTGCCTTTAAGTAACTAGCCAGTCTGCCGTGAAGAAGAGTAAATGTCTCGGGATCAGTTTTTCGGYTTAAAGTTCCTGTGGTGGGATTGCTTGGGGAAATTTCTTGAGATCAGGAATACCTTAGATTTTTTGGCAAGTTTTTACTGAAATCATTTGTGGACTGTAAGCCCCTCCCCAGATGGAAGGACAACTGGGGATCTCCTAATTTCACTTGCAGATGGGAATAAATAGTTATGTAGATGGGAATAAATAGTTATGTTCTAATTGAGGCATTTGGTGTATTTTACACGTAGGGTAAGCTGGAGGATCGGAAGCCTCTGATGGTCTTGTTTGGAGACGTTGCCATGCACTACATTCTCTCTGCTGCCCAGTGAGTACCATCCTGCTGCTGTAATTTCACACAAAACTGCATACAAATGGCTTTGTAGATGTGATTTGCAAAAGATATTGCTGCTTAACTGCAGGAAGCTGGGACTGGGTTAGGAGAGAACAAAACCACCCTTTCTTTTGCAAAACCTGAAAAACTGCAAGTTTTTTCACATCCCATAATTGAAGGACACAGTGGTGTAAATATCACAGCTTCCCCAGCTTTCTCTTTTAGCCTGAAACTGATCAGGAGGGACTCTTTGAGAGAGGCAATTTCATAGGTTTTGGATGCCAATAAAGCAGTGCTTCTTGATAATRGCAAAGAAAATCCCACTGCAATAAAATCGAATTGCTCTAGTCCTCTTTTTTATCTGCAAGATAGATAGCAGTGTGCCTGTTACCTACAGCGTGAGTAACTGTGATCCTGTTTTTCCTCTTCCTCTCATTCCCAGGACAGCAGATGGAGAAGGCCTGATGGAGAAGCACTATGTTTTCTTGAAGAGACTTTGCCAAGTTTTGTGCGCATTGGGCAGCCAGCTATGTGCGTTGCTAGTAAGTCTCTACTAATACCAGCAGCAACCCTGGCAAGACTAGTTTTTAGGGCTGGGGGCAAGGCAACTCTGAGCTAAGGTAGGACCAGGGTTCTCTCTGCACATTTGGTAGCCATAGGGTTCTCTCCAGGCATTTGGTAGAGGCAGAAAATGGCTCTGCTTCCAAGTGGGATAACTGTATCCTGCCAAGTCATAGGAATGTAGAATGGAGGGACCCTGACTGATTCCAGGCCTCTGCTGTCATCAAGAATCATCTATAATCTCTGTAAAACGCTGAAGCTTTATTGAAAATTAGTCAAGTTTCTTGCTGTCTACTGCTACAGGAAAACTACTCCAGGAAATTACTCCTGTGCTGGAAGCCTTTTAATTTTCCCTATTAAAAATAACTCAGAGAGTATACCTGTTTGTTCTTCTACCAAGATTCTCTCAAGCTGAAAGAAGAAACAGGTTTTGTTCCTGCTGTTCATCTTTCCGATGCTTTGTGTCAATGTTGAGATGAATGATACTTTGCATGCCATGCTGGTTGCTGAATTCCTGCTCCCTCCATTCAGCACAGTGCTTCTACAGTAAGGAAGGCAGGCTTGTTGAGAGATGCTGTTCGTGGGGAGACTGAGGCAGCCAGCCTGTGCAAGTGATAGAGCAGAGTAAATTCTCACAGGGAGGGAAAGAAAAAAAACCCTTTGAGAATTTATCCCTAAAAAGAATGGACAGCAAACAAAGGGTGTGTTACTACTTTCAGTGACTTCACTTGCTGTTAGGCAGTGGGAGCTGTTAGTCCGTAATGAAGTAATGAGATGGGGATTTGAGTCCTCTCATCCAGATTCACTCGAGAGAGGCAGCACTGAGCTGTACAGCTCCAGAACAGGGATCTTGAGGGCACCAGGTCTTATTATGGTTAGTGAGGAGCAGCAAAACCTTGAATTTATGGCTCCGGGTAAAACTTATTTTCCTGACAAAGTTCCCAGAAAGTTATTGATAAGAGATGTCCATATGTTAAATGCAGGAAACATTTGGAGGAATGGGAGTGAAATCATCTGGGTGTATTTGCTTGTGAAATTCTGCAGTCTGCAGTTGAGAATTGTTCCACCTCGGTACTGCTGGATGGGCTTGACCCAATAGGAGTAAAATTGTGACCCATGCAGCAGCACCAGCGGTTATGAATTTGGTTTTAGCTTAACTCCAGTATCTGAGAAGTCACCCTTTTCTCTTGAATGAGGGTGGTGCTGTCTCCAGCACCCTCAGGCTGGTCAGCAGAACTTGCTGCTACTCAGGCTGTACTGCTTTCAGAAAAAATCGTTGTTGTTCAGTGTTTTTCTTTCTGCTCCTTTGCAGTCTGTGGCCTTGGATGTAGCGCTCCTACTTTACCCAGAGACATACCACTTGTGAGCCCAGCGTGACATATAGTTAGTATTTTGTCTGAAATTGTTTGTCTTCCTAATAGGGCTCAGATTCTGATGTGGAAACGCCAACCAACTTTGGAAAATACCTTGACTCATTTTTAGCCTTCACAACCCATCCCAGCCAGGTATGTAAAGGGCTGAAAGTCTGATGTATGTCTATGTAAGAATGTGTGAATGCATAATTGAACTAACCTGTAGAAGACTGCAGAACTTCAGCTGCCAAATATTGCTTTCCAGGCTCTCCATTTCAGCTGAAGACCTGGAAGGCAGAGTGGTTTCTCCTCCATTACCACTCCACTAGGAACAGTGCCTGACACAGAGGTGCTGAGTAGAAGGTGCAGAATTTGCAATCAGCCCTATTATTTACTTAAAGATTTTTGGCGTTCTGGAAGTTTGGGTTGAGCCTGCAAGGTGCCTTGGACTCAACCGAATAGTCAGTGTAATTTGCTATTGCCTTCTGATAGCAACACTTAATGTTAGCAGTGGAGATTCCAGCACTGAAATCCTTCTCTGTTCCCCTCTTTTCCCTCTTCTCCCCTCAGTTTCTGCGCTCTTCCACCCAGATCACATGGGGAGCCCTCTTTCGGCATGAGGTTCTGTCTCGTGACCCCTTGTTGCTGGCTATGATTCCCAAGTATCTCCGTGCATCTATGACCAACCTAGTGAAGGTATGTGGGAACTGTGGCCAGACAGGTGTGAGAAGGTGCCTAGGTGAACATGGCCTGTGGATCATGGGGGAGAAACTACATTTTTATTGTGTCTGCCACAGACATGATCTCCAGGCCGCTGAGCAAACAGCTCTATCTCGACATTTTACTGTCTGCTCCTTGCCTTCGGTCKTCATGTCCTTGAAGCTGGTGTTAGCTGTGATGGGTGACTTCTCTTCCTTCCTGACCTTGTCCACTCTGTCTCCAGGTGGGCTTTCCTTCTAAAACAGACAGTGCCAGCTGTGAATACTCCCGCTTTGATTTTGACAGTGATGAGGACTTCAATGCCTTCTTCAACTGTAAGTTGCCATCACCCTGTGTGGAAGCTGTTGTCTGTATTTTTCCTCTTACTTTCAGTTGCTGGCTGAGCTTGGAGCCTACTGTGTTGGCTTGGCAGCTTCCATTTGTGTCTTGACTCTTTCAGCCTGGATCTTGGAGTAAAATTAATTTAGGATTTTCCTGTGGCAGCTCAGGCATTTCGTTTTACTTACTCTTTGATACTATTTTGCTTGCTGGCCAGGTTGGTGGCCTAGGAGAATTTGCTACGTAGTGTCAAAGAAATTGTGCCTCTTGGTCACCTAGGGGAGGGAAATGAAACAGCCTGGAGTCCTGCTCAGGTTAGGAGAGGAAGGCAGCTTACAAAAGACTTTAAATGTCATTCCAGAAAGAAAATGTGTCTTGGCCCTGCTAAGAAGCTTCTGGTTCAGTACCAATAGCTAGAGTTGAGCAATTAAAATAGCCAAATTTAATCATGATCTTAAACCAGCAAATGGGGAACCCTGGCAATTAATAATTTTATTTTTTTCTTTCTTTTTGTATTTTACTTCCCAAAACCGAGATTGGTTCTCACTGGCTGGTATAGTTTGGTACTCGCTTGGTGGCTGGGAGGATATACTTAATAAATTACTTAAATTCTTACTTTTTACATTTATGTTTGAAGATTTTAAGTGTTGCGGTTTTTTCCTGCTTATTAGATAGTTMGTTTTTTACTTACTGTAATAAATCTATTGGGGTGGAAATGAAAAAGAGTAGCTAAATGCATAAAGCCAGAATTTGAAATAGTTTTAGGGAGTTAAATGATATTGAAGGTATTACATATATAAGAAAATAAACTGATTTGAAACACAAAATAAAATTACTTGACAAAAACAACTTTTTTAAACAATGCAAGTTGCATCTGTAGTCAGCAGAGCTGATTCTTTTGTGTGGTCATGTACTGGAATATTTTGGAAAAAAGGAAATTCCTGTTCTGTACTTTGCTTTTCATATCTTTGAAATTGAAAAGAAGACTTCTTTGGGTTTTTTGAGTTCGCATTAGCTTGTTAGCCTAGAATTTGAACTCGGTTAAGTTGAATAATATAGAAAAAGTGTGTTTAGCTGAAGGAAGTGGTAGTTATCTAATGCTGKTTTTCTTTCTCAGTATCTCAAGGTGCTTTGTAAGCAGCAAACGTATAGTTTGAAGAATTTTTTAAATGAAAAATAGAGGCTTAATTGTAGTAAATCTGGGTTTAGCATAGATTTTTGTAATTCATACTGCATTTTAATTGTACTTCTTTTTATGGTAATCCATCATTTTTTAGTCCATTTAAATTGCTTCCAAAAATTGCCCATGCTGTTACACCTAGTTTACTGACTGTATATCTGAGCTTACTACACAGCTATTGCCAGAACAACAGTCTGTAATGTTCCCAGGTCTGCAAAGTTGCAGGTGAGCTTTGGGGAAGGGAGCATTTGTAGCATCACCTTGTTGCATGGTGTCTGATTTTTCACTGCAGCTTTCCGAGCCCAGCAAGGAGAGGTGATGAGGATGGCTTGTCGTCTGGACCCTCGAACTGGCTTCCAAATGGCTGGTGAATGGCTGAAGTACCAGCTCACAGCTCCTGTTGATACTGGACCCATGAACTGTAAGTTACCTGAAAAAAATTAGGGATATGGGATTTGTTTTTTAATTCAAGCCAGGAAGAAACTTCTTTGCCTTTTTTTTTTTYTTTTTYTTTTATTTAAGGGGGAGCCAAGACTCAACACTAGGCTTTCAGGCTTTTAAGGTCTTTGCAAGTTAAAAGCAAAATCAAATCAAACCCGCCCCACCTCAAATTTAACCCTTGGCAGTCTACCTATGGAATAGCTAATGTAAAGCCCCTGGCTCCTTTCCCGCCCCAAGTCTCTCTGCAAAACAGATGCAGCTGTCCCTCTGATACAATTTTACAATTATTTGGGCCTTGTTATCTCAGTAACATTATTTTTGTCCAGGGAAGTTCTGCCTGTCCRGCAAATCCCTCTGTCAGTCACCTTGCTTTCCTCCTGTGAAGGAAGGCCACTTGGTGCTCTGCAAAGTCACGCTGAGGGCAGTCTTGCCTGCAGTGCTGAGTCTGGTCATGTGGTCTCCCTGCTCTCCTTTTCCCTTCTGTGATTTGTTGGTGTTGCTCCCTATAGTATCTCAAAGGTCAGACTTATGTCTCAGGAGCCTTCACTTAAATGAGACAAATCACACGGGAGTACCTTAATTGCTCCCGGTGCATCCCTGCCAGGCATCTGCAGGGAGAGCTGTGTGACCAAAATACTTGTGAGTGCTAAGATGTTGCAGCGCGGGAGCTTATCAGCCTGGTGGTGCATGCGGGGAGGAGCATGGTGAGAGCTCCAGTGTTCTCTTCCTTTCAGCTAAGACAGGCGAAGGTCTCTGCTCCGTCTTCTCTCCATCCTTTGTGCAGTGGGATGCCATGACCTTCTTCTCAGAGAGCGTCATCAGCCAGATGTTTCGAACCCTGGATAAAGACGTATGTGTACCAGATACTCTTGCCTGCTCTCCTGGCTTGTTCTGGGTTGACCTGAGTGGGTTTTTTCAGCTATGTTGTCCTTGAAAAGTTTGTAGTAACAGGTTACCTCCATGCAAAAACCCAGATTGTTTGGTGACTGATTCTCTTGAGGAGTAGTGACCCTTCTTTAGATGGGACCAAACTCATACTGGCTTACTCTGTCAGGCATGTCTTGGTTCTGGACGCTATGCCATGAGAAGTCACAGGAGAGCGCTCAGGTGGCATGCTTTGACATAGTGCCTTGCTAGAGGAGGACTGCTTAAGCAGAAATTTCCTAAGTTTATTCTTTTTAATCATCCCCTGAATAGATTTTTTTTTTTATTTTATTTTATTTTTAACTTTTAACTAAATGGGAGAAACTCGTGCTCAGGGAGTAGAAGATCAGAAGCAATTTGCCTCTGCTTTTTGTTCCGCATGCAAATCAGAAGGAAAGCATTTTTTCTCAGTCTGATGTAGACTGACTTGATTTTTTTTATTAGATTAGGCTGCTCATGCACTTTAGTTCATCATTCTAATCACAGTAAAATAATTATATGAGTTGATATAGTTGGTTAAACATGGGATCTATTGGACAGAGTCAAGAGGAGAATTGGGAGCCAAACTGAGAGGAARATTGCCTTTCCCAGAGGTGCAAGCAATAGTATGGGGACTTGAGATTGACATATCAAGACTGCCCTACCAACAATGTCAATGCTGCTGTTCTTTTTCCCCTCAGCAAGTGCACATAGCACGCAGTTAGACTGAGGTTTCTACAGCTTTTCTTTCTGGTTTGAGAACAGCTGTGTTCAGCTGAGAGGCCTGATATGATAGCAGCAGTTCCGTGGCCTAGCTCTAGGAATTGTAGGATGTGTGCTACAGGCTGAACTACTGACTGTTGCCTCCTTTTTTCTTTCCTTCTGCTTTTCCTTTCCTGCCTCTGTAGGAAATCCCAGTGAATGATGGCATAGATCTGCTGCAGCTTGTCCTTAATTTTGAAACAAAGGATCCTCTCATCCTGTCCTGTGTGCTCACCAATGTCTCTGCTCTCTTCCCATTTGTCACTTACCGACCAGAATACCTACCGCAAGTACTTTCCAAGGTAGGTGCTTGCAGACCATGCTGAAATCAAGTAGGCTTTTTGTGGTGCAAGGCCCTTGTCCTAAACTGCAGGAGTTAATCCTCTTGGTGTTACTGTCAGGGAAAGACTGTCCTTTGTGTTAAAGATGGGAAAAACTGAGATTGAGTCTTGTTCAAGAAGAAACAATGTCAAATAACACAAATTTTGCAGTTCCTAGCCTTAAATCTTAACATTAACTGCACGCTTTGGCCAGTAAACACCGTTTTTTATTTCAAGGCTTCACTGTGCTGATGATTCATCTGTCAACTTAGACAAGGTTCTTCACTGACTTTAGTGAAATTGCACCGAAGTCTTATGATCTATTCCTTGAGCTCAAAACACACTTGAGTGTTAGATATTAACAAATGACATGAGGTTTTGGATTTTTCCTCCCTTTTCTCACAGCTGTTTGCTTCAGTTACCTTTGAAGTTATAGAAGAAAGTAAGGTATGTCTGAATTATTCTCTACTAATAAGCTATAACAGTTGGATCAAATCATATTCTGTTTGAGAGCGTGCTGAGTCTGAAGACTCCACTGTAGTAGGCTTCTCAAGTATAGTCCTGCTCCTGGAAAGGGCTGGGAAGTCGAGATATAACTTATCTGTTCTTGGTTGACATAGCCTAATAAGCTTTGGCTCCCAAACTTAGAAGGCCACAGGTGTGGTCTAAGGCCAGTGCACTTMGTCCCAAAGTCTATGTTGGCCTTCCTGAGAGTGAAATCCCTTCATTAGCTGTGGGTACTCTTCAGTGGTTGGTATACGTGGCTGCGAAGGATGGCTGTAAAGCTGCCAGCTACCTAGGGAGTGCTTGGAGGCTTGAAATAGTGAGTAAGATCTATGGCATCCTCTCTCCTTGAGCACAGCTTGTTGAAACATGGGCTTCTTGGGTTGGCTACTGCTCCAGAGGAAATACGGTTGTTGCGTGATTGTTTGGGGTGGCGGGTGTGGAAATGCTTTTTTGATCTGTACTCAACAGTGCAGAAAACTGTATGTAATGCATTTGTCTCTTGAAGATACCCTGCATTTGTCTGAACTTTTGTTTTGTTGCATTGAAGTTTGTTATGTCTGTCCAGGCTCCTAGAACTCGAGCAGTGAAGAATGTGAGAAGGCATGCATGCTCCTCAATCATAAAGATGTGTCGGGATTACCCTCAGCTTGTCCTGGTATGTAAATTCAACTCTATCATGAAGAGTCTTGCCTCAAGTTCAGCTGGATTTTGTGGGATCTTCAGCTTCCTTGGCTACAGCCTCTGTTTTTCTTCCAAGAAACATTCCTGCTGCACAAATGGCAAAGTGTTTTATTCCCTGCATCTCCCTTCTTCCTCCCCCACCCCCCAAATTTTCTGCCTGAAGAGTTGAATTGTAAAGTGATGAGTTAAATGAAAAGGTGATGAGTTAAATGCAAAAGGGATAAGGAGGAAGATACAAGCAGCACTAGATTCRTTTTATGGGAATGTTTGCTGAATTTCCATTTTGTCACTTGTGGTGGTCTCAGTTGATTCCTTAGCTGAAGATGCTAAGAATGACTAATCTCCAGACTTTCTTCTGTTACTTAACAGAATGTAGGAGCAAGAGGAGACTAATCTCCAGACTTTCTTCTGTTACTTAACAGAATGTAGGAGCAAGAGGAGAGTATTTGTTTTCTGTATTAGCTTGAGGAGACTAGAAAAAACAGAGACGTTTAAAATCCATGAGCCGGTGTTTTGTTTGGTTTTGCTGAACTAAACAGCCTGCATGCAACATGCATAGCTCTGAACTCCTTTCTTTAGCAGTGTTTGTGTGGAGTGGCTCTAGGATTATGGGAGCACCGTAGGACATTGCTAGTTTAAAGAAAGACATTTTTTGAGGATGCTATTTAAGGTAATTTAGGGGTTCCAGTCTGCATTTTGCAATAGCTGCTAAGAACTAGCAGGTTTGTCTTTGTCCCACTCTACTGGTCCTTGAACTACAGCTTTCTCTTTCCCGTGGCCAGCCAAACATCCTCACTGGAAGAGCCCTTTCCCGTGGCCAGCCAAACATCCTCACTGGAAGAGCCAAGGGCCCAGAGCTGCCCCAAAATATGTTCAGATGACTTTGCTTAAGGGGGTGATTGCTAATGCTTATACAAAGTTACAGGAAGACATGGTTGCGACTAGAGTGGGTAGGGAAGAAACTCAACCATTCCTGTGGAGATAGTGATAACCATATGAATCATTATTAACCTAGTTGTGAGCAAAGAGATAGAACAGTCCGAAGTCTGGCACTTGAGAGCCAAAGGARCGAGGTACCTTCTGTGAGCAAATAAAAGAACGAGAACTATTTTGAGGTGTGACACTGCTGTAAGGGATATGACTGCCTAGAAGAGAGAGATTTCCTCTGCTTATTTCAGTCATTCTGGAGACTAAAGTAAACTGGATGCAGGATGGTGACAGAGGGTAGGGAAGAAAAGCGGTTCTTTTGGACTGAACATTCAGAGAAACTTGAGACTGAGAAGGAGATGGCTATGTAGAGAAAAGGTAACTTAGACATGTTCCTCCAGCTGTTCTGCGTAGTACAGTACACCCCACCTCTGCCTACCCCAGTGGCCCTCCTGAACAACAGATGCATGACACTCTTCCACTTGAATGTGTTTTCTAGCCAAACTTTGAGATGTTGTACAACCACGTGAAGCAGCTGCTCTCCAATGAGCTACTTCTGACGCAGATGGAGAAGTGTGCTCTTATGGAGGCCCTCGTCCTCATCAGCAACCAGTTCAAGGACTATGAGCGGCAGAAAGCTTTCCTGGAGGAGCTCATGGCTCCTGTTGCTGGCTTATGGCTCTCCCCGGAGATGCAGAGGTACGGGTCATTTTTCTGAGCTTTGAGCTGGAGGTGTTGCAGAGGTAATGTCGTGCCCAATAAGGGAATGCGCAAACCAAACGAGGGTGGTGGGGTGCCTCGTGACCTCCTGTGCTCTGGGCAGTCATTGTGGTAATAGCTCTCCTGCAGTTCAGAAACTGCCAACTAAATCTAAATGCTGTTTGTTGAAAATCACTAGGTAAGAGTTGTTTAAGGTGATAAAGGAATGCTTCCCAGCATGCTCAAAGCATTTGCAGAACTCTCCTTACTAAAGCTGAGATGTCCTGCAGCCCTGGGCAGCTGGGCATGCACGAGAGTTTTCCCAGCCAGGCTATCTTCATAAGAGATTCAAAGGTTTTAGGTCCCCATGGCTCAAGAAAACTGGAGATGTTTGGAGAGTGAACACGTCTCTGGTGCTTTTTATCATGTTCCCACGTACAGTGTGGAGCACTAGCTAGTCTCTCTAGCCTGCTCTGTATTTGTTAAGATGTTTATTGCCAGTGCAAAGCTCTGCTCAAATTCCCTGGTACAAACAATAATCCCCATTGCTGTCTTTTGCTGCTGCCAGAGTCCTCTCGGATCCTGAAGCCTTTATCTCCTATGTGGGTGCAGACAACAAAATTGCCGATCCAGTCTTGGAAGATCCTAGTGGCCTGAACCGCTCTAGAGTGAGTATCATTACCAGGAGAGGTGTAATCCTTAGCGAGATGGGACTTGCCTCCTTCCATCCCCCATTTCTGTTGTGGTTACACACAAGATCTCTCCTGATTGTCTGCTTCTTTAGGGTGCGGATCAGTAGGTTTTTCAGATTGCAGAATAACAGGCTGGCGTTTGCCTCTTTAAGCTACAGTAATGAGCATGTAGGCCATGCAAAACCAGATTATTCAGCAGAGTGAAGCACACTATTCCCTACTCTTTGTGTAGCAGAGTTTAGTTTTGGAGAAGCAACTGGTTTACATGATTTTTGGAAATACAGTGCAGTGAATTGTGCTTTTTGAGCCAGGCAGTATGGAAAGTGTCATGCTGAGACTGCAGCATGGAATATAATTAAAATTCATCTGAGGAGATTTGTGTTGTTCGAGTTGTTAGTGAAATGTCTTCACTTCTTGGACAGATTGCAAATGGAGTTGCTATCTTTAGGTCTGTAGAAGACACTGAAATGCAGTCCACAGAGCTGTGCTTGTGATTTGGGGCTAATGCAGTTTGACCACTGTGTCATCACAGATCTCTATATCCGTCCCAGCACATGAAGGGGATGAGGAGCTGATGGTGTAGACCCTTCCTTTTAGAGGGCAACCTACCTGATTGCTTGCATACTCGTGAGACTGTATGCATTGATGCTTTGACAAATAGCGAGTTCCTAGGCCGTCCTGCCATGGCCAAGGGTCACTGAAGATGATGGAACGTAGAATGATTGTTTGCTGCATTTTCTTGGTAGCAAACCCACTAGAGTTTGTTCCTATCACCAGATTAGGCTCATTGTAGAGCGTTCCCTTTGAGATGGGATGATGATGGCTTTTTATGAAAACCTATTTATTCAGGTTGTGCTCTGGCTAAGAAACACTCTCTCCACATCTCTTGCTGCAGATAAGCTTTTGCGTGTACACCATTCTGGGAGTTGTGAAACGAGCTCGTTGGCCTGCTGCTACTGAAGAGGCGAAAGCTGGAGGATTCTTGGTGGGATACATGCCCAGTGGAAGTCCAATCTACCGTAATCCCTGCACTGAGCAGGTCCTGAAGCTTCTTGACAATTTACTTGCTCTTATAAGGTGGGTCAAGTTGACTTGAAATCATTTACGTTGACTTAAGAATCTCTGAAAGCCAAACTGTGATAAATACATGGAATGCTCAGAGCATGTTCTCCCAGTGAAGCCAGCGGGAACACAGGCTGGTGCAGGTGCCCAAGTACTGTTCCTGACTGTTCACAGTGGGGAATGGCACTGGGGAAACTGGAGCCTTCTGAATGTTCATTGGCCTGGCCTACAAGAGTCCATCAAAGCCAATGGGAGCTTGGGCTGGGGTTGCTTCCCCCACCTCCACTGCTATAAATCTGCCACCCAGTTAATCGTTTCTCGACTAACATCTCTGCTCTGCCCTCAGCCCCTACAAGGCCACCTCTCCAGTCACCACCAGGGCAGTCCCAGCTCTCATCTGTTTGCGTTGTTCTCTCTTCAGTGTTAAATTAAGCTGGTTTTGCTGAACATGAACACCAGCCTCCTGAAGCACTGTCTGCTATTGAAATCAGTGGATGCATACTCTCAGGCTGTTGCTACCTTGCAGTGCCTCTCTGCACGTCACTGGTGTTGTGTACATCTGGGGCAGCCAGAGGAGGGAGCAAGAGAAGGCAGAAAAGGGGAATCCTGAATAACACAGTTCCCAGAATTATAAAGGAGGAATCTGTCTCAGGGTAACTGCTGACACTGGGATTTTGCCAGGCTTATGGGGCAATTTTGTGAGATAACGCTACATGTTATGTACTCGAAAACTTGAGGCTCTGACCTTGGCAGGAGCCTGTTGGGAAAGAGCATTGTCAGATCCACTTAGATTTTTCAGCTCCCAGGTCTGTGAGGAAAGGGGCCCTGTTACTCAAGCTCTGTCTAATCAGGTATGTTTGGTAGTCACTGAGCTCAGGACTGTGCCGCTTCCAGTGAGAAGCAACATGCTGGACTGGTAGGACAAGCACGTGCTGTCTTGGCCCACCCTAGCAGTGCTTCTCATCACAAAGCTCTGTGTAGCACAGTGGGTGGTACTTTGGCCGGTGAGCAGGGTTGAACCATCTTGTTATGGCTGTGGAGCTGTGCTTGAAGTGTTTCTGCCTTTTATCCTGGAAGGCTGAAGATCCTATCAGTGAGCTTTTGGGAGAGGTTGGGTAGAGTAGAGTTGCCTGAGTAGAGGTAGCCTCATGCCATTTCTTCCAGAGAGCCTGAAACATGCTCCATATTGTGGGATACCAACTAAACCAGTGTCCAAGGTCTGAAGAGGCTGCAACAGACTTTTTGCTTGTGCAATCACTGTTCTTGCCAGAACTTACGCATTATTAAAAACACTTGGGATCTCTGTTACAACAAGCTTAGGAAACTATTGTCAAACTCTGTCACTACCTGTAAAGAAGCAGAAATTCTGTGCTTGCTTGTTTACCACCTCCAGGAAAACACATGAGCTACGTTCTATTGCCAGTGCTTCCCCATCTATGTAAAGGAAGAGGCTCCCTGGCTGTTTTTTGGGATAATGCATCTGTGTTGTTCAAGCACCTCCCCTGCAGACCAAAATCTTTTCTGAGTACGTGGTAGTAACATACATGGAGCAGCCTGTACTTCACTTAGAGGTATCCAGGCTTTTCTTAAGGCTGGATGCTCCAACAAGAACCAATGAATGATGTATTAAGAGCAATAGATCCTCCACTTCATACCTTTCCTGGCTGCTGCTGGATGTAGAGGCCTCTTTGTGTGACAGCTGCAAGCTCATAGTTGTTCAGTGCAAATGTTGATGCTTATGTCTTTCTGGAAAAGTTGGAGCTTGTCCTATGGAGCTTCTGGTGTGTTTTTTGCTGGCTTTGAGTGCGTTTTCCATTTATTGCTTCCTCAGGCCCTTTTTTAGTATGGATTACACAAGAGAATATGGAATCTGTAGCAGCCTGTCAGTAGGCAGGAAGTACAGGGATATGAGGAAGGCTGGCTGGCAGGAAAGCTGCCTGCGTTGAGGATGCCTTCAGGAACATAGTTGCATTACTACTTGGGCATGGATGCTTCTCTTAGCTCTGTGCCATTAGGCAGCTTTCTGTGGGGATAAGCAAGGTCCAGTGTTGCTCATGTGCTTATGCAGGAAGCAGACGTGGAAGTCCTCACAGATTGTGTTGGTTACTGTGTGAGCAGATCTGCAAGTAGCAGCAGCGCGGATCCTACTGAGCAGCTGAAATGAACACCAAGTCAGGCACCAGTATGCAAAAAAAGGGTGTTTTGCAGGCTGAGCAGTTGGGTCTGCTGCTCTCTGGATGTTGTGTGACATTCTTCTGCTGTGTTTGCAAACAGAAGCAGTGGAAGTTGCTAAGCCATTGGGTCTTTGCCAGGGTAAGTAGCTTGAAGGTAGGTCATGGATGAGACCAAAGAGCCGAGAGGAATGAGAGGGAGTCCAGGTAACAAGATAAAATAAGGTAGTTTTGAGTGGCATAGACAGCGTGGTGTTTTCGCTGCCAGCCTATCTTTTTGTGCCTACCCATATTTGTCTCTGTCTTGGTAGCTGTATTTACTGAATGATTTTGAGGTTGCTTTGTTAATCGCTGCTTGCAGCTTTTTGAGTGATGATTCTCCTGTCCTCTGTGGTACCTCATTTCGTCTAGGTGCTTTCTAGCTTCTGGCTTAAGTTGTTCTCTCCTGAATTTAAACCCAAATCATGATCTCCAGCCACCTTTAGATAAAGGCGTGTTTCTGGAGTCAGTAGCTGCATGAACTGATTGGCACAGCACCTTTATTGTGCTGGGATTTGCTCATGTTTTGTTACAAATGGACTGGTCAGGCTCAGCAAATGCTTTGCATGGACAAAGGCTTTTTTGGAACTCCTCTTGATGAGATGCTGACGTTACCAAGGCATTAATGCTGGTAAAAGAATTGTTGGATAGGCATGGATGCTGTAGGCATTTTCAGCGTAKACGGCTCCAGCTTTGGATCAAGATTCTTCAAGCATGGGCTGTCCTAAAGGACTCATCTTCTGGCCTTCAAGCCCATCTCTTTAGACACACTTTCCAGCAGACCTGTGACCATCGCTGAAAATACACTCCCCTAAGTCCTGCCATATCCTTTGCTTGTCTTTTCTAAAGCATAAGTGTCTCTTGAATTTTGTTTTTCTGTGTTCTCCTGTGTGTGGGATGCCCAGGAGTGCTGCTCACTGCTGAGTGTCTCAGCTGGAACATGCCTAGGGGCTACATCTTCATCATGTGTGAGGGCTGTTGGATGCTTTTTTAACTCCCATGGGGAGCAGCTGATTAGCCATTTTCTCTCCGTTACCACTGGGACCTTGCTAAAGTATTAATTAAGGGAGATTGGCCTGTGAGTGAACATGTGCCCTCCCAACTGTCAAACTTGAGAAGATGCTTCAAGGACTCTGAAACAGCTAAGGACCATGACCGCAGCTTCAGGATATGACTGTCTGACCCATCCTGCTGGGGTTAGAGCAGTGGGATTTCAAGGTTCACTCCTGCAATTCCACAGTCCTTGGGTTCGCCCCACTGCCCTTCTGCCCAGCATGAAGCAAAGCCAACATTGGCATGGAGCAGGCAAGAGACATACAAGAGGAGATGATTTTAGTAGCTAGGTTTTGGGATAGCCTCAAGCAGAAGTGCACAGTTTTTTGAGTCAGTGAAACAGCATTATCCAAACTTTTGTGGAGGCTGGGCTGCTCCCTAGCCCCTCTTGGGAAAGTAAAACCAGCTTGTGCCCCCTTTGAGGCCTGTTGCATGGTGTTAGATCCAGCCCAGAATGAGAGTATGAGTCATTAAGAAGTCATTTGTGTAGCTCTTTCTTATGAAACTTACATACTTGCCTTCCTCACGTGCAGTGAGCAGGGAAGTATTTAACACTTGCAGAGAGAAATGGGATAGTTGCCGTTTGGGAGCTAACTCAGGCTCTCTGCAAACTCAGGCAGACGTCACTGCATCGGGCTTGCCAGGATTGTGAACAGAGACCTTCAAAAAAAAAAACTTAAAAAAATCATTAAGACATGAGTGAAAGCTGAGACTCTGGAGACAATACTGAGGTCTGTCCGCGCTCCCTTCCCCCAGCCATTCCCATGTACCCCCCTGCTTTGGGAAATGCTGCTCTAGGGGGAGATACTGAGTTGCCCTTGATCACCTCTAGCAGCAGGTACAATGGCATTGCAGTTTTGGAGGAGGCTGCAGGATTTGTGCTGTGTGCAGCTGGCGACACCCAGAGTGGAGGTCTGAGGTCTCAAAGGAGAGAGGTAGGTGAGAGAGACACCCCCTGCCGAGTCCAGCTCTGAGCGTCAGTACCCTGGCTAAGAGGGGACCCATTTTGGCCTGGATGGCAAGAACCAGCCACCCGTGGCTGAATTGGTGTCCCTCGCGGAGAGCTGACCRTGGCCGCCTCCTGATGATGCGGAATTGTTCCCAGCTGGATGTGTTGTCCAGGGGGCACATGTGTCTGCCACGAGTAACATCTGATCGGACTGATGTTCTCCCTAGAGTCCCTCCAATGCCACCTGCCATTCTGGGGACTGTGACCCATCCCTGGGGGGCAGTGTGTGTATTTTGGAGCTGAAACAGCCCCTCCCTCTGCAGGGGCCTTAGGTGCAGAAGATCTTTTGACATTACAGAATCCGTGTCTTGTCGGTTTTTAAAATACATTCTCTGATCCCTTTGGCCAAGCTAATAAGCTGTTGCCAGCATCGACTGGAGAATTGCTGGGAGTTTTTACTGCCAGTGCTTGCAAGGGGTGGGGTGAACTGAAATAAGTGGAAGGGGCAGCCAGGAGATTCAGGACATGAGGTGGAGTCACTCCATGTCTCTGTCGGGTCAGCTTCCCCAATATTTTTGCAGGTGGGGAAGGGGGATCCCATGCACACGTGCTTGGTCTCACCTTCCTCATCATCTGCCTCAGAGGAGCTGTTCACAAGCTGAAGGAGAGGATCCCACTGTCAAGGGCAAAAGGGATTGACCCACATGAGTATAAACCAAGTGCTCTTCTGTTTCAGGACTCACAACAATCTCTACATGCCAGAGATGGTGGCTAGGCTGGGGGAAACGTTTGCAAAGGCCTTAGACATGCTGGATGTGGAGAAGAATGCCATCCTAGGTAAGGGGCTTCTTGTCAGGAGCAATGTGTGGGCAGATTCTCAGACGTATTTGGGGTAGTGGCCCATCAGTAGCAGTGGAAGTGAAGAGGGGCTGGAGAGCCAGCTTCTTCGCAGTATTTGCAGCTCAGCTATGATTTGAACCTGCTGAAATGAAGAAGTTAAATAAGTTATTGGTCTCAGACAAATTGGTTTCTTCTGCATGAGATGAAGGGTACCCTACCAAACTGCTTATCCCAGCTGGGTGGTGGTCTCTGCAACATGGTATTTCAGGCTGGAGAGACTGGGGGTGCTGTAATTGTCTGCCTTTGAGCAGAATTAGTGCTCAGCAAGATCCCTGAGTGCTGGTGCAGAGACCTGTCCTGGAGGGCAGGATCCAAGTCCTGCAGTATGGCCCTGTCATTTGTTTCCGGCCGGTGTATTAGAAAGAAGCTTTTGGAACCATCTTAAAACAGGTTTGTGCTTGTCAATACAGAAGCCTTTCCAGCCAAGCAGAAGTGGGTGGTCTTGCGGATAAAGTGTGGACCATGACTCTGGAAATTGGGGTTTAATTTCAGGTTCTGACAGACAGTGAAATACTTCAGGGAAGTTGCTTTGTCTTTCTTATCTCCATTTCCTCTCTGTAAAATGAGGAGATGCTTCCTTTACCTGTTTTCTGTGACGTATAAACTCTCTGTCTGTGAACCACTGCACATAAAGCAGCAGGGCCTTGATTTCTGCTCTAAACTTTTTAATATCATAGTTCAGCAGTAGCTCGTGTCCTGACGGAGRTGAATACAAACCTGAAGGGGTGGGCAGTTAGAGGAGCTGCACAACTGTCAGCTTTGCTTCTGACTGGGTTCTGATAGCTCCAGTAAGTTTTGCTTTGGAGAAATGAGGGGGCTATAACAACCTTAGTGGGAACACTTCTGCTCTGGGTACAAGCAACCTGAACTTGGCTGACCTCTGAGGGGAGGTTCTGCCCCAGGGTTGCTGCACCTTTTCCCATTTGGCTGCACATTGATCTTGCCAAGCACTTCCCGCACTGCCGTCAGGCTGGCTGGGGCCTGCCCAGCACGTTCTGAAGGTGCACTGTGCTCTCTCATAAATATAGCTGAAGCTTATTCTTTCCCACAGGTCTCCCTCAGCCTCTGCTGGAGCTTTATGACTCTCCTGTTTACAAAACGGTCTTAGAAAGGATGCAGGGCTTCTTTTGTACCCTCTATGACAACTGGTAAGAGCACCAGATATCCCACACGCAATCCAACATTGCACAGCTGGAGCAGTAGGCTATTTCTGCGTGCTGACTTCTAGAGTTAGACTTTTCATGAGCGAGCTGTATCCTATAATATCCAAGTACAAGTTGCAGTGGTGAACTATGCAGGTAGGTTGTAACCTACCACATACACATGGAACACAGTCGCTGGAAGAAGTACCTCAAAATGTGGATCTGCTTTTAGCTCTTCTGCAGTTAGGTAGTCAGATTGGAGCACTTATCTGATATCCTGACCTAGTTTGTSTCTCTACCACTTTTAATTGTGTGTTAGGATACATCAGCACTTGAAAGTGCATTTTAGTGCTTAAATGCTTAATTCATTGTCCCTCTCCAGGTGTCCCAGAAAAAAAGAGATACCATGCTAAAATTCCTCTATAGTATTTGTTTAAGAACATGGCAAGTATCTAATCTCAAGATGATAGTACTTGCAGCCTTTGCAGGCCAGAGGCATGGTACCTGTTATCTAGCAGAGTTGCGACTAACTTGTTTTTTGTTGAAGTTTCCACATCCTGGGAAATGCAGGCCCCTCCATGCAACAGGATTTCTACACTGTTGAGGGTCTCGCCACCCATCTCCTCAGCTCAGCTTTCATCAACCTCAACAACATTCCTGATTACAGACTGCGTCCCATGCTCCGTATCCTTCCATCACTGTCTCAGGCCAGCTAGGGAGGCTTTGAGTATGTAAACTGAAAACCTGGTGGCTTCCTAGCATTGTTTTCAGTATGGCCAAGCCAAAGAAGGGTGATTGAGGAGATAAACAAACAGGGATGCAGCTGGTGTGGATGAGGCGTGAGCCTAGGAGGGCATGAGCAGAAACAGCAGTGCATGGGGTCAGAGAGAATAAATGCAAAGGATTTGTGTGGTCCTGGAGGCACCACGAGAAGTGGGTAGTGCCTTCTGGGTGGCAAGGGGGCTTGAAGAGTGTAGGAGCTTGGCAGTAGGGTGTCTGACTAGGCTTTGGGCTTGTGTGGGAGACCATCTGGGGTTCCCAGCCCAATTTCCAGGGCTGGATGTTCAGTCTCATAGCTAGGAAATGGGTGCTAAGCACCCTCAGCTTTCTCRGCTGAACTGTCAGGGGAAGAGGCTGAATACCTCATGCCCTTGCTTTGTAGAGATGCCACTTGTTAATTCAGGGCTGTGAGAAGATGGGCTTTGAGGTGTCTGTTGTTTGGCCTCCCAGTGGAATGGGCTGGTTTGGGTGATGTGCTGCAGTCTCCCTAGCAGCTGGCCATATGCACTGGGTCTCTTCCTTAACTGGTCTGTGCAGGTGTGTTTGTGAAGCCTTTGGTACTCTCCTGCCCTTCAGAATACTATGAAACCCTTGTCTGCCCCATGCTGGGACCACTCTTTACCTATCTGCACGTGGTAAGAAAACAGCTTGTTTGATGCCTGTTCCTTGGCAGCCCAGACTCCTTGTAGCAGCTGGCAGCAACGTGTGAGGACGTCTGTCTCTCCAAAGCCAACAGAGATAAGGGCAGAGACTCGATGCTTAATTTTGATGCTCTTTAGGGGGGGCTTTTGAGATGTGTTGAACCCTGGCTGTGCACAGCACCCCTTGCTGTGAATTCAAACCTGTGGATATCAGCTCCTCAGCCTTCAGCTCTGAGAATTTTTGTTGGGTTTTTTTGCCTGTGTCCCCTCATTTTCCTGACAGCTCACTCGGATTCCTACAGCCAGCAAAGCCACAGCATCTTCAGCACAGTTGGTAGCAGTTCTTGTCCCATTCCAAATGGGGCTTGGCATGAGAGCTGTGTTTAAGCTCTTGTGCTTCTGTCAGAAGCTATCACTTGGGTCTCTCTGCATTGCGTCCAGCATGGCTCCTTAGGAAGGTATTGAATCTTCCCTTTTGTCTTGAACAGAGGTTGTCTCAGAAATGGCAGGTGATCAACCAGCGAAGCATGCTCTGGTAAGCTTTCACCCCTTGATATGAGTACTGAAAGGGAGAGATGGGAAGTGGGATGGAGCATTGGCCCTTTGCCCAGGGAACAGCCCTGCCAGCAGAGGGTTGGAAAACACTGTTTACCCCGATGGTGACTCACTCCCTGTGCACGGGCACAGGGGATACTTTAAGACATGGGCTCCCTTCACACTAAAACCTGTTCTCCTCAGTGAGGATGATGCTGCAGATGACAACCCCGAGTCTCAGGAGATGCTTGAGGAACAGCTGGTCAGGCTGCTGACCCGAGAAGTCATGGATCTSATCAGTAAGTGAAATCAAGCTAGGTCCCCTGGGATATTTGGGAAGTTTGCCCTGGAGAGGACAATAGCAATTTCCAATATGCAGTAAAACTTAATTACAGTGGCCAGTAGTATTTAACATAATCCTTAGAAGCTAGATGTGACACAGTTAACCCTGCCAAAATGTTAGCTAAAACCTAGTAAGAGATCAATTAAAAACCTTCAGAAAAGAGTTTTCTTTCTTTCATTTAGGGCTCCATGTTTTTGGCACTGTCCCTGTAGGAGTCCAGTCTTCCTTTGGAATCTAGGTTCTCCCTTTCTGTGCCCTGGAGCCCAGTACAGGACATTGATTGTGGACAACCTGAGTGTAGAGCAGTTTTGTTGCTGGCAATTGCCATGTCTCTAGCCAGACAGAAGGGAAGAGTCCCTCCCCCCAGGCAATCTCCTTTGTGTTCCCTTTCTCCAACACTGTGTTTTTGCCAGTGTGGCTTTGAGCAGAGAGGCTGGGAAAATTGACTCTGCATAGAGATTACAGGTCCTCCACCTTATATCTTCTTTCCTGATCTGCCTTGTTGCCTTAAGATGCTGCTCTTCTCAGGTTATAGGCTTCAAATGGTTTTGCATGTTCCTGGTTCTCAGTAGTTTGAAGCAGCCACTGTGCAGCCAGTTCCACTGTGGGAGGATGCTGTGGGTGGGGTGTTTCAGCCTTCCAGGTAGTGCAGTGTTTGGCTTTTATACTGGGCTTTCAGATCCTTCAGATGCCATGTAAGAGCTGGGGGAGCCTGAAGCAGCTGTGAGCCCATCAGAGTCTGTAGGATAATCTCYGCATGTTCTGAAATAGCATGTTCCCTTTTCTGCTCCTCTGACCCGCAACTGTTTTTGCAGCTGTTTGCTGTGTTTCTAAGAAAGGTGTTGAACATAACACTACTGCTGCTGTAGACGGAGATGGTGAGTAAGTGCCCACCTTTGCCTTTCCTCCCCTTGGTGTGTGCAAGCACTTTTCCCATTTCTTCATGCATTTCTTGAGGGAGAGGCTGGCCTGTTGCTGGAAGTTCTGTGTGAGGGGTATAGGTTTGGTAAGAAGCCTTCAGCTCTGTCCTGCCCAGTGTGTCTGGGGGCCACAGAAAAACCCAGTCTAGTCTAGGAACAAATGTGCTGTAGGGTTCACAGGTAGCATGTTGGAGCAGCTGATCCTTAAGGTACCAAGAAGAGGGCTGAGGAGAAGAGGGGGATGTGCACCGTCTTCCCAAGAACTGGAGGTAGCTAATTGGTTGCCCTTCCTGCCCCACAAAGGGTGGGTGCTCTCTGCTTGGAGAGAAATGTTCTGGCAAGCTGTGCCAGCATACTGATTCTGTGTGCTGTCCCCTGGTTCCCAGCTTAGTTCTCACTGTGCCTCCCTGTGTCTCCCTCAGTCCTCGGGAGGCTGTGTTCACAGTGCTGCCTTTTCTCTGCTCTGCAGATGATGAGGCAATGGCCACAGAGGTGACTCCCCCTGCCAGCGCAGAGCTGACCGAGCTTGGCAAGTGTCTGATGAAGCAGGAGGTAAGAGCGCATGCTCTGACTTCCACCATCCTTCCTCTGTACTCTTTGTCACACTTGGCTGTGGTACAGCCAGATGCTGCTACAGAGATCTAGGCTGCCGGAGCATTCCCCAGGATGAGAATCTTCTCTCGGGAACATATATGGTTTTTAAGGGCCTTGTTAATGGTTGCAGAAGCCACAAAGCAAATGGGGGTTGGGATCCAGTATAACATGCAGCTCCAGAGTTTCAGCCCTTCTGTGGGCAAGGCCCTGGCCATTCAGCCCCCAGGGTGCTCCCTGGCTCTGCCTCCATCCTGGGCTCCAGCCTTCACGAGGAAGAACTTCACCCACCAGCTCTTTGTTTCTGTAAAATCTGCCAGAGCTGGCACAGGAGCCAAAGAGTTTAACACAACCCACTGTGCAGAGTACCTTCATCCTGATACCTCTGTACTCCTCCTCTCCTGTGGGCACCTCAGAAGCTCTTGCAGAAGCTTTTGCAGTGACTTGAGAGTAGCAGCTGATGGGAGTCCGTGGGTGCTCCAGGGCCTTTCCAGGGGAGATGAGGGCAGGTTTGCTTGACGTTGGTTCCTCATGGCTGTCATGGTGCACGCTGGGTGCCTTTGAGCACCTTCAGCTGGAGCAGCAGCAGCACGCAAGATTCTCAGAAGATAGCCCCAAGGAGCTCCTGCAGAGTCCCTGGCTTGCTTCTTGGCTCCCTTCAGGTTTGAACCCTGGAGGTGGGAAATCGTTCCTCTGACTGGTTTCCCTCTGACGCCTTTTCAGGATATTTGCACTGCGCTGCTGATCACTGCTTACACATCCCTCTCCTGGAAGGACACCTTGTCCTGCCAAAGAACCACAACACAGCTTTGCTGGCCGCTGCTCAAACAGGTACCTCTGGGAGGAAGAAGGGGTTAGTTCTGGCAGGGTTGGGAGGGGAAACTCTGAATGTAGTGAGAAGCGTGGCTGCTTCACCACTGGGCACCTTCTCCTTCGGGAAGACCAAGCTGCTGCAGAAAGGCAGTCCATGGATCAGTATCCTGCTTCCGTGCTGACAGTGCCTCTTCCCCAGGTGCTTCCAGGAAACCTCCTGCCCGATGCCGTGTCCTGGTTTTTCACAAGTGTGCTGAAGGGCTTACAGACACACGGGCAGCATGATGGCTGCATGGCAGCTCTTGTCCACCTGGCTTTCCAGATCTACGAGGCCTTGGTGAGAAACTCTGCTCTTTGTCCAGATGCCAGGTTGGCTGGGGAGTGGTAGAAAACTAATCCCATRCCCGCTTGGGCAGGGGCAGAGGAGCCTAGTGGCCGTCCGAGGAGGGCAGGGCTGCTCCTCTAGCAGAGCTGTGTTAACCGTACTTCTCCCTGCAGCGCCCTCGCTACGCTGAGCTGAAAGCAGTGATGGAGCAGATCCCAGATATCCAGAGGGACTCTTTGGAGCAGTTTGATTCAAAGCTTCTCAACCCAACACTGCAGAAGGTGGCAGACAAGCGCCGGAAGGATCATTTCAAGCGCCTCATCACAGGTTGCATTGGGGTAGGTGATATCCTGGAGGAAAATGAACCTGTTTCATTTCACACCCGTACCCTGCAGAAGTGACGGGGCAGCCAGTCTACCTGCCTCTTGCCAACCACCCCCCTTCCCAGCCACGAAGCTGTTGCAGCATATTCTCAGTGTTTGTTCTCTCTCTCTTCAACCTGGAGGTGCAGTGGGGATGGCAGCACAGACTGAGCAGCCCCTCCAGCAATGACCTCTCACTGAGAGGCAGCGGGTACCTTGCACAAGGGTGCCTGGGCGAACAGGGTGTTAAAACATTTGAACAAAGCTGCTAGGTGGGTGCTGGACGTTTGTGAGGATGGTGGCATTGGAGTCTGGTACATCGAGTTAAAAGCTGGGGAGCTGGTGCACTGGTGGTTACCTCGGTGCCCTGACACTTGGGAAGGACCAGGCCTGAGGATCCCCAAAATGCAAGCACGGGGTCCAGGCCTAGGGATTGCTCAGAATCTGGGGTCTGCCTCTGATCTGCAAGCAGGCTGCCCCTGAGTTGAGTGGGGCTATGCAGGCAGTAATGACTGATGCCTGCCTGTCTGTCCTCTGCAGAAGCCCCTTGGGGAGCAGTTCCGCAAGGAGGTTCATATCCGGAACCTCCCATCTCTATTCAAGAAGGTGAAGCCATCATTGGAGGCGGATGTGCTGGAAAACGAGGATGGAGAGGGCCTGACTGCACTCTTTGAACCCTGAGCCTGGGATGCTGCAACCATCTCCTCCCCTACCTTATATTTTGTCTCTCCTCATAGTAAGCACATTAGATTCTCCTTGTCATCACCTCCACGAGCGTTCGTCTGAATAAAGCCCCTTACAGGTCCTGTCCCGTTCTCCTCCCTACACTGGGATGGGGCCTGTGGTGGCATTTGAACCAGGCTATTAAGCTTTC
Source organism: Phoebastria nigripes (assembly GCA_035582835.1). NCBI lineage: Eukaryota > Metazoa > Chordata > Aves > Procellariiformes > Diomedeidae > Phoebastria > Phoebastria nigripes. The sequence goes on along the minus strand of JAYKAV010002921.1, from coordinate 1,849,016 downwards.
CCTGATTCCTTCCCCTCCCCTCCATTGGATGAGCATCTTTGGACCTCCTGCTTCTCTGCAAGGTGGGAGCTGAGCCCATAGACTCCATTAGGTAAAGCCTTGTCATCCTGTAGCCTTGGGTCACTCTTGCTCCACTTCTTCATCCCTTGGGGTTTAGGATTAATGCAAAAGGCAGAGTAGTGCACCATGTGAAAAGGGGCTACCCTAATCTTCTCTGGGTGCTAGTAGCCAGGCTTTGTAGGGAACACATCAGACACTCCTGTCATGCCTATCAGCACCTGTCCCTAGTGGACTGGTATTCTGATGAATTGGTTTCCCTCCAGGATGCTGAGCCTCGGGCTGAGGGCTGCGTGCCAGGAAGCCTAGCAGTGCTCTAGGATCTCCCTCGAGATCAGCCTTTCTAAGGTGCAGCTGCTCTCTAGAAGGAGGCAGACGCTGTCATACATATATATACATATATATGTATATATATATGATCATACAGCTTGTTCTACCCAGAGCCAAATGGAAGGCTTTTACTTTGTGCCGGCCTTTCTTGGACATCTCTCAGGGGGAGCAGGACAGATTTTTTTTATTATTCTTATTTTTTCTTTTTACCATGCCCTGTAGACTAGAACATGGCCAGTGCAGGGTACACAAAATCTGGACCAATATCTGAAGCACCTGCAAACCAAAAGGGATCTCCTCACCCTGTTGCTGTGGAGGGGACAGTAGCCCATGTTTTTACCCAATCTGGTACTTCTCGGAGAATTGCATGGTGGGGCAGGAGGGGTGGGGTTTATACTGCAGTTTACGGGGGGGGGGGCCAGGTCAGAAACTGGGTTTTAGATGAGGTGGGACTCTATCAAACCACTCCAGTCTGCAAAGCTGGTTCTTCTTACATGACAAATGGTTCACTCGATCCATCCTAGTGTTAGCACAGGAGCTGGGAGGGTCTGTCCAGAGCTAGCTGGCAGTTTTGCCATCCAGGAGACAGAACAAGTAATAAGCTGTGGCAGGTGGAGAAGGTGGTATCTCAGCTTGGACAGACTGGACAGAAAAGCTGGGGGTGGGAGCACAGAAAGGAAGATCAGGCCTTGGGAATTCACTCACCCTCCTGCCCCTGCTGTTGTTCCACCAGCACCCTCCACTTTCCTCCTGGCCTCAAACTTTTTTAACCTCTGAGCTAACATGGCTCCTGGCTCTGGCAAAGGCTGGGTGTATTTATTGTGTTGTGATATTTTTAACATTCTGTGACTTCATGCTAGACACAAGGGGGTTTTTTTAAATGGTTTTTAGAACCTTTTTTGTAGGAATGTTTAAATCCAAAGCTGTCTCTGAACTGGTTGTGTTACACCTCTGAATGTCAGTAAAGCTATTCCAGTTTCATACACATGGTGTCATGGTTTCATTTTTATTCTTTTCTGTTTCAGTAAGATCTGAGGCCTCTGCTCTGCCCAGACTGCCTTCCTGAGGATTGTTCAGCACTCCTTATTCCAGCTACCTGAAAGGGAGCACCTTTGCTGGTAGTCAACATACATGATCAGGGAGGGGATGAACCATTCCAGACTACATAATTAAATTAGAACACAAGGGGAAAACTGCATTTTAAAGTATTTATATATCACTCACAACTGGTTTATACTAATTCCACAACAGCTGCTAGGTCGCAGTTTACAGCTTGAAGGGTATGTGTTGCCAAAGTGAAAGCCTTTGGCATAGCTATTCCAGGGTATGTCCCATACGCGATATGGGAAATACATGAAGCAGTAGCGCAGAAAGGTGCATATGCTACTAAAGTAGCCTCAAGCCTAACCCTAGCTATTGCTGGGAGGAGCAATGTCTTGCGATAGTACTGTAGTTTAGCCATAACTCTCTCAGCTGACCTTTTCAGTAACACAGGAAGGTGATGTAGCTRTAGCTACTGCCTTTGGTCTGTCCCCTCACCCAATGAAGGCTGCATGAAAGGTCTCTCTTACAACAAAAGCAGAAGCCCTCAAAGAGGTGGGCCTGAGCACGTCAGTGTAAGTTTTTGTAACAAAACCTTTTTCCAAGGCCCCAGCTGTAATCCAGCTCAGCATGGACGCTGCTTCAGCTTGTTTAAACGGAAAGGTTCCAGCTAGAAATTAACTATTTTTCAAATGGGATTAACACCTAAAGGAAGTCTACAGTATAAGTAATTACAGCCCAGTGAAACAGGCAGAGCAAAAGTATGATTTTGCTACACTAAATTCTAGCATTGTAGTGAGGATTGACTTAAGCAACTGGGACACACCAGTACTCCCAGCCATTCTCTGAAGTTCCAGTTCCTTCATCAGCTTGTCAAGAGAGACTTTCACAAGCCAAGACCTACCCGGTGCTGACTAACAGTAGTGCTCACCACTGAGACTAACTTGCAAGTTCTCCCAGGCTTCCCTGGGTGGAGACAGGCCTTTGACYGTCACTTGCCCTCCACCATCCAGTTCTGCTTCAAGGTCACTGAAAGGGAGAACAGAGTAGTCAAATCTAACACCTGGGAAGAAATGCCTTACCTTGAGCTATTTAAGAAGGGACAGTCAGTCCTTACAGAGCATGTTTTAAACCCCACCTTTGCCCAGAGAAGCCCAATACTATATCATAGAATCATAGAATGGTTTGGGTTGGAAGGGACCATCAAAGACCATCTAGTCCAACCCCCCTGCTGTGGGCAGGGACATCTTTTGCTAGATTAGGTTGCTCAAAGCCCTGGCTAACCTGACCTTCAACACTTCCAGGGATGGTGCACCCACAACATCTCTGGGCAACCTGTTCCAGCATCTCACCACCAGCGTCATCATAAAACATGGCTTATGTCCAATCTAAGTCTACCCTCTTTCAGTTTAAAACCGTTGCCCCTTGTCTCATCACTACAGGCCCTGGTAAAAAGTCTTTCTCYGTGCCCTCTTTATATATTGAAAGGCTGCAATAAGGTTTCCCTGGAGCCTTCTCTTCTCCAGGCTGAACAATCCCAACTCTCTCAGCCTTTCTTCATAGGAGAGGTGTCCTAGCCCTCTGACAGTACAGCCTTTTATCTCCCCCATTAACTACCCTGGAGCTGGTTTGAGTCCTGCGCTGATACCAACCTGTTAAATCTCACTGCAAAGTGCCTTATCAGCCTTTTTCACATACTGCATGCAATCTAAAATAAATGCTATTGCTCATCTTTAGACCCACTGCCACTTCCTTTGTGTATTACGGTCTCMCAATTGTGAACAGCACAGAAGGAGACAGCTGTAAAGAAAAGCCTTTATTTTAGTGCATCTCCTCACTGAGGCTCATTACCAACCGAAAATTCAAAGAGATGGTCCAAGGACTCTTAACAAGCCCATCTCAAACCTCTTGCCTACAGAAGAGGAACCACCCCTGCAGGCAGGTGCAGGAAGCCCAGAACAGCAGTGCATGGATATGCTTCCCAGCTACAGCCTGGTCACTCCATAGGCACAGAGTCCAGCTCATTCAGGAAGCGCTGACACTTTCCCATCAGGATCTTGATGGCTTCGCTCACCAGCACATCTGGAGGCAAGATACCCGTCGACTCCACTGAAACTGCACAGAGACACAAGTCAGCACAGCCACTATGCAGCTTCAGCCTACACCTGGCTCCAGCATTTCTGTCCCTCGTCTTCCCTTACACCACACTTCTGACAAGCCAGACCTTCACAGCCAGAGGAGAAGAGGTTACATTTGCTGGCAGGAAGCACAAACACATTCAATCCCAAAGCAACACCAAACCACAACCTCAGTAGTTACCCACTGGAATATGAATGCATGATGGCTGATGATGTGGGGGGGAAGGGGGAGGCAGAGACCCAGTTGTACATGCTGGCCAGTCTCTGCTTGTTTACACAAACCACAGCAGGGCTCTATATTCTGTGGAAAATGCAGCACTTACAGATGTAATGGTTTCGCACTCTTGCCAGGCGCACAAGGTTTTTCAGACCCTCGTGGCGGAAAACTTCTCTGCTGAACGTGTCCAGCCGTGCATTGGCTACTCTTGCCACCTTTTTTCCTAAAGGGGAAAAGATGAAACAAGATGGGCGCCTGTAGCAGATGGATGCCTTGTGGTCATGGCAGGTGCTTACCCCTCAAACATACACTCCCCCGTCAGCAAAGGCAGCAAAGCCACAAATATAAAGAATTCGCACATCCTAACATGAAACTCCAACCTGACAGAACTGGTGTTCTTGAACAGTTTCAACCCAAACACAAAGCTTGTAGGCACCCTTGGGCAGGACACAAGAAGTCGTCTCCACGCTCAGCTGCTGGAAAGAGCGAGCTCACTACCCAGTCATACAGGCAACTGAACAGTACGGGAAGCTGCAGTCAGCAGCCACAGGGCTCTGCAGGCAGGCACACAATGCCTTAGCATTTCAGGGAGATCCCGGTTCATCACCCAACACATCTGCATGTGACAGCCACTCACCCATAAAACCAGGCTCAGAACAGCATGAATGGTTTCTGATTGGCAAGACAACATCACAACGTGGTTTTGTCTCTACAAGGTTTGGCTCTAGTCTCTAATCAGTCTCTGCTAAGGCTTATAAGGAAAAAGGCACTTTAGAGCAGCAAAAAGTACCTTTGATGTTCTGGATCTCAATGACTCCAGGGGAAAAGCACTTCTGCAACATCTCAGCTGCCTCGTCCTCAATAGGCTGCAGGAGAGTAATGTCAGGAAGCAGTCGATAACTAGCCGTGGCCACGGGAGAAAACTTGGCGTGATCTTTACCTGTATGAAGAGTTAAGAGTTAAGGATGAGGGCAGGCCCCAGGGAATGAGAGTGCAAGGATGCCGAGGCCTAAAGTTCCAGGGGGAAAGCCAGTTCTCCACCCTTCCCCTTCACACAGCTGTGCCCTAGTCCAAGCACTCACACTCCTCCTCCGGCTGCCCCAGGACCCATGACTCACCTATACCCTTGACACAGTGCATAAGCACATCTATTTCCTGGCCAGGTCGCAACAGTGCAATGAGGATGTCATCGTGAACAGGTCGGAAGTCAGCATCTGGAAAGAGGTCTGTCTGATTCCCCAGGGGCATCCACGTCATGTGTTTACTGTACACTGTGAAGAGGAGCCACAAGCATCAGCCAGCTGCTGTCTCAAAACAGGTTGCTGACCTGTACAGGACTGGAGATGGCAAAAAGTTTAGCAGAACGAGGGAATCAGCTCGCTCTGCTCACAGGGCTGAGAGAACAGACCAAATCCTGTCTCCAAAGACCAAAAAAGAAAAAAACAGCACCTATTTTTAGAAGAGGTCTCACCTTTGTGATTGAAATATAGTTCATTAGGATCAGATGATTCCTTGGCTGCCTGAGGGTTTCGGCTGCATTTTATTTTCAGCTGGAACTGCAAAGTATCAATTTCTGTGCCTTCTTCATCTCCTGGGAAGGGGAGAACAGCGTGAGCCTCTATGGAATCATGCTTCTGCTCAGTTTACATGACCCTGATTTCCTGCTTCAGGGGAAACCTTCAATATTTCTATTTGGTCGAAGACTCTCACCTTGGTTTCTATATTCAAAGAGTCGAGGGTCAGCTCGGATAGGGATGAGGCCCAAGCGATGAGCCAGAATTTCATCCTGCACAATGGATGTGTTGTTGTACACAAAGACTTTCTCTACAGCCATCGTTGGCACCTCAGGGAGACAACGGATCAAGTCAGCATCAGATGACAGTTGAACTAATGCCAACAGAATATCCATCTAGAGTGTCCCTTCTATCCCATAAATAATGGCCCTACAGACTCTTTTCAGTGGTATTTCTGCCAAACCAGGCTACCCAATATACCCTCTTCCCCGTTGTTTTTTTTTTTTTTAAGCAAATGATGCTGATCCACAGACACTACCAGCAGCACCCTTAAGAGCAACAAGCGCTATTGCTCATGCTGCTAAGGCCCTAACTCTCTTTGGGCTCCTGGCACACGTGCAGAACGAATTTGCGCTTCTCTTCCAAACCCAGAAGCTGTCCACAAGGGCTGACATAAGGCAGGACCCTCCCCACTCCCCATCACCCAAGTCCCCCCGCTCCTAGGCCGGCACCCCCCGGCCTTCCCCGCGCCTCCCCGGCGAGCCTCGGTCCCTGTCCCCCCCCGCCCGCCCGCAGTGGTACCTCGGCGAGCAGGATGCGGCGGAAGGCGTTGGCGATGGCGGCGTCGATGCCCACCATGTCGAACTCCAGCGCGCCCTCCTCCTCGCGGATTACGTCCACGCGGAACGCCTGCACGGGCCACGCGCCGCGGGTCACGCCGGGCGCCGCGCGTGGGACCCGACCCCCCCTCCCCACCAACCGCCCCAACCGCCGGCGGCGCTCACCCACCTCCTCGAAGCGCCGCTGGTCCCAGGCGTCCTCGTAGCCGGGGTAGTTGCCGGGGAAGTCGGTGGTGTGGACCTGCGAGGAGGCAGACAGGCGGGGCCGTGAGGGGGGCCGGCGCCGTGAGGGGGAGACCGGGCGCCCCCCGCCGCCCCGCCCCACTCACGTTGCGGACGCCGAACTCGCCCAGCACCACGCGGTCCCGCATCTCGTCCGTGCCCCGCTGGCCCGCCATGGCCGCCGCCGCCAGCGGGGGGCGAGGGGGGCGGCGCTCCCCGGCACGTGACGGGCCTCCGCCCGCCCACGCGTGGCCTCATGGCTGCTGGGGAGCGCGGCGCTCCCCCGCCGCCGGCCGGCCTGGGGTCCCTGCAGCAGCGCATTCCTCCCGCCCGCCGGTCCTGGGTATCTTGTCGTTCCCCGACCCCGCTGCGCCCTTCCCCGTTCTGTGCCCTTCCCCGCCCTGCGCCACACACAAGATGGCGGCGCCGCCCGCCCGCCCTCGCGGGAGCGTCGGACCCCTCCACGCTAACGTCACATCCGGGTGCTCCGCTGCTGGCGAGTGGCAGCAGCCAGCGGGGCGCGGGCCGGGCCGGGCATCATGTCCGCGCCGGGGGCGGCGGCGGCGGGCGGCGGCAGGAGCGGCRCCGCCGACTGGGGCGGCTTCGAGGACAACATGCAGGTGGGGCTGGGCCGGGGGTGGCGGCGGCGGTGCTGCGGGGCCGAGCCGAGCGGGCGCTGACGCTGTCTGCCCCGCCGCAGGGTGGCGGGTCYGCCGTCATCGACATGGAGAACATGGACGACACGTCGGGCTCCAGCTTCGAGGACATGGGGGAGATGCACCAGCGCATGAAGGAGGAGGAGGAAGAGGAGGCGGAGGGCGAGGCGGGGGCCGCCGAGGAGGAGGACGGGGAGTTCCTGGGCATGAAGGGGCTGCGGGGGCAGCTGGGCCGGCAGGTGGCTGACCAGGTGAGCGCGGCCCCCGGCCGTCCCCAGCCCCGGGGGGGCCCCGCCTGCCCGCCCAGCCGCTGCCAGCTCCCTTCTCTCCGCAGATGTGGCAGGTGGGGAAGAGGCAAGCCTCCAGGGCCTTCAGCCTCTACGCCAACATCGACATCCTCCGGCCCTACTTCGACGTGGAGCCTGTCCAAGTGCGCGCCAGGTGGGCAGGGCCCGGCCTGGGCCATCTCCACCGAGGGGCATGGGGGTACGGGGGGGCCGGCGGCTTCTTGCCAGCGAAAGGCTGGCTGTCCCCGCAAAGCGAGAGAGCCAGTGTGGGCTGGCAGCAAGGCTCAGATATGGGGAAACACGCTATGCTTTGTCCTGGTGTCCTTAATGAGGTCCCCCAGCTGGACTGACAGCCCTGTCACCCAGCACTGCTGCTCAGGGCAGAAAAAAGGGCTTTGTGGCACCTTCAGCCTTTTACTACTCAGGTGCATTATGTGGCTTCTGTTGGGTTTGCAACACAGCTGTGTCCAAAAAGGCAAAGTTTTGGGAGGCTGGATGAAGAAAAGTGCTTTTCTTTCTTGCTGTTCTGTGAATGATCTCTCATCCCCAGGTAGATCCCTGAACGTTTTCATTGAATCCCCCCCAGCAAAGTTAACCCACTGACAGTAAGGTGGTTCTCCTTTAGTTACCTTATGTGACCCTTTAGAAGGAATCTCTGTCCCCCAAGGCCTGTGACCACAGCAGAAAACACTGGTAATGGGTGTATGGGATCTCTTACTTTTGAAGCATTTTGTTAACCATCCTGTTGTCCTCCCTGCTTCTGATGTCGCTCCCTGCTTTGCTGTGATGCAGACTGCTGGAGTCCATGATTCCTGTGAAGATGATTAATTTCCCACAGGTGAGTTCCCTTTTGCTGAATCAGACTCCGTGGCCAAGTGAATGTCCCACAGACACCTTGTAAAACTAAAGTAGTCCATATTATTAAGGACCTGAGTTTGTTAGGTTTTCATCTCCCTGAACATATTGGTAAACCCTTTCCTGTGGTTGTTCCAAACCCCGATCTGCTACCTTTAGTGCTGGTACAGTTCTAGACCTCTAGACCTTCACACATTCCCAGACTCCTCATGACACAACCTATTCTGCCTGGCTCCTGTCAGCAATGGCCTTGTTGTTACTTCTCAGGCAGATAGGTGATAAACTTCATCGAAGGCACTTCTTGCGTCACTTGGGGTGGGGACCCTGATGTTCAGGAGCACTAACCAAACCTTTCCTGATCTGTCTCCTCCTGTAGAAAATTGCAGGCGAGCTTTATGGACCGCTTATGCTGGTTTTCACACTGGTGGCCATCCTTTTGCATGGGATGAAGACCTCGGACACCATCATTGTACGTCGAGTCTCGGTGATAAGTTGTGGTTTGACCGGGCTCTGGATTGCTATAATGATACTAGAAAGGGAGAAGAAACCTCTTCCATGACTGAATAGCATCTTCCTGAAAAGCAGATCGATTTGAGGAAGAGCCTGTTGGTTTGGGGATGGGAGGAAGGACGCTTGAGAAAGTCTTGATGCTCTACTGCTGGGAGAGCTGCGGTGTCGGTCACATGGCACCCTGAGTGCTGCTAGTCAGCTATTTGATAATGCCTAGAAAGACTCTGGGAACTCTCTGTGGTGGGATTTGGGTGCTGGCAGATCACTTAAAATCATAGAATAGAATMTATTTCAAGTTGGAAGGCACCCATGAGGATCATCGAGTCCAACTCCCTGCTCCTCTCAGGAATACCTAAAATTAAACCATACGACTAAGAGTGTCATCCAGACGCTCCTCCTCACTTCTTTGAGTCCTCCTTATCCTGACGCTGTCTCCACAGAGGGAAGGCACACTGATGGGCACAGCCATTGGCACCTGCTTTGGTTACTGGTTGGGCGTCTCCTCTTTCATCTATTTCCTGGCATATCTGTGCAATGCCCAAATCACGATGGTGCAGATGCTGTCACTGTTGGTATGTACAGATGGGGATGCCCCAAGGTGCAGGTTGGCTGCATGGTGTTCCAGGACGAGGGTGGCCTGTGAGCTCTTCCCAGAGAATGGGAAAAGTCCTTGTAAATCGGTAGTCCCAGGTGACTGCACTGGGACAACCTGGAATTCCAGGATGCTCTTCTGACCTGCCCCATCCCAGGCACAGCGATAGCACAAAGAAGCAGTTCCTTCGTGCAGGTCCCCTGCTTTGTGCTTCCTGATCTGAGAGCCTGGTGGTAAAAAAACAGGAGATTCCAATTTCTCTGGAATCAGAGGCTCTTTCCTCTGTTTCCCAAGTTGTTGCAATCTCTGACATCCCTGTGAATCCTTCAGACAGATTATCTGGGTGTGAGCTGCTGTTAAAACTGTTGTGCTGGTTGACTCTTTGGCATTGAATGAGTGGTTTGTGAAGCTTTGCCTTGGTGAAGCGTTGCAGGAATAGGCTGCTCATGTTCTTGATCAATGGCCCTTTGCGTGGGACTGACGCTTGTAACATGGACATTTTTGTTTTGTCAGGGTTATGGCCTGTTTGGACACTGCATCACTCTCTTTGTCACCTATAATATCCACTTCCACTCCCTCTTCTATATCTTCTGGTTGGGTGTTGGTGGACTCTCTACACTACGAATGGTAAGGGAGAGGCAGCCTGGGGCCTTCCTCTTCTGGGGACAAAAAAAGGGAGGGAAGTGGTGTTTGCTTTTTGTTCCTTGGGCCAGGCAGTTCATTTCACAGCCAGTCAGGCTGCTGTGAAGAACAGCCTGACACCCCTGGGTCATTTGGCCACTGGTGTATGGAGGTGACACTTGGCTTAATATCCTCACACATTCTAACAGCTGCAGGAGGTTTCCTCCCTTACAGCCCCTGCTGCCATGGCGTGCCATGCCTGAGCATCCTGAACTCTTAACAAGACTGGGCAAGGTTCACCTACATGAAACGAAGTCAAATTACTCAGAATTTGGTGATGCAAACTGCAAAAAAGGCTCTGAGCAGTGTTTCCACTGGCTCTTTCTACTTGGAACATCCTCCTGTGTGCTCCTGACTGCAATGCCAGAGGCTCAGGTAGCAGCTACCTTGTCTCTAATCTCCACCTCTCTCCTAGGTTGCTGTGTTGGTGTCACGCACTGTGGGGCATACCCAGCGGCTCATCCTKTGTGGGACCCTTGCTGCTCTGCATATGCTTTTCCTCCTCTATCTGCACTTTGCTTATCACAAGGTGGTAGAAGGTAAGCAAGGGAGATATGAAGACATACCCTGTTATATCTGGGGGAAGAGGAGCTGCTTTTTGTTCTCTCTGAGAGAAAGGATGGACAGTTTGGATCTGACCTGAGGGCAACTGTGCCAGTTTGCAACCCAAGAGTGACCAGCACTAGCTTTATTAGAGCAAGCTGTCAAAGTAGGGCAGCAGGTGGATGTGGGTTAGTCTCTGTGCACTGAGTTTTAGTACTTATAGTACTTAAGACCTAAGTTGTGAGGCAGGATGCTTATTCTTTCCCCACAAGTCAAGTGTTACAGCACTGACTGTTCTTGCATGCAGATGTCCAGTCCCTTCTTGAATCTTGCTGAAGTCAGGTTGCTTTTCTCTGATCAGGAAATGCGTCATAAGTCTTTTTCCTTCTTTGTGTAACACCTTTTTTTATCTTGTGTTGTACAACACTGATAGCAGAAGCTACATCTTCCCCAGTCAGTGCCATTTACCAGGCTACACATATTCAGGTCCCCTTTTGGAGAGAGAAAAGAAAAAAAAAAAAAAGGCAAGCCCCTTTCTGAGTTTAGGCAGCCAGATCTGTTCATGGTATTGTAGCTAAATCTGCATAATTTGTGGTTACAGCACAGCATTACAAGTCCTTTTAGATGGAAATACTGTTCTTTCCTGGATCCATTCTTACGGCGAAGGTTCTTAGCCCTGATATGCAACTTTTCAGCAGATGAAATAGAAAATTGCTTGGAGTATATTTTATCCTTCATGGATTTCCAAGACTGATTATCAGTCTTGAGAAGGTCATTGACAGGAACTGGAGGAGACTTGCATCAGTATGCATGTTTCCTGACAAGCAGGGGCTGTGTTCGCATTGCAGTGACAAAAATTCCACATTGCACTCCCAGCTGCAGCTCCTGATGTGAGTCTGCAAGTGTATCTCAGGATGAAAGCAAAGAATTGGTCTACGAGCAGTGTCTGTGCTGGGATGAGGTGGAGAGAGGATTTTATAAAGCTGCCTCAGCAGAGCAGTATCCCTGGCAATGCCTGCATTTGGGTCAAATGGCAGGGGACTGGATCTGGTACCCTCAAAGTGAAAGGATCTATGTTCCTCTTAGGAACATGCAGTTTCCCTGCCCCAAGGACAAGCTCTGATCTGTACCCTGTGGTCTCTGGATGGAGGTGTTTACTGCTGTTCATTTTTTGGGGCTGGATGTCTCCTCCCATCGCCTCCAAGTGCTTCACATGTCTTGGGCCCTGCCACCATCAGCCACTACCTGGCCAGAAAGAAAAGCAAGAAGAAACATGCCATCTGCATCTGAACTAACTCTTGCCACTCTCCCCTTTTTTCTGTTCCTTGCAGGTATCCTGGACACATTGGAAGGACCCAACATGCCACCCTTTCAGAGAGTTGCCAGAGACATTCCAGTTGTTTCCAATGCTGTATTGAACACAACAGCCAAAGCCGTTGCATTGACCCTGTAGTTTCACAGACATGGACTTGCTTCCTTCACTACTTTTGGGGCTGCATAGGGCCATAGTAACCTGCTGCCTCTTCGGAACTGGACAGAACAGCAAGAAGACGACTTGGTTTTGTTTTCCTGGACCTGTCCTTTGGGTTGCAGTTTTGGGCAGCTGAATGGACTGCACCTCAGTGACTCAGAAGACCTACGCTTCTTCCCCCACCCAGGTCTGGGCTGTCTTGACTAGAGTGGTTCTGTTGCCTGCATGTTTAGCTGGGATTTCCCGGTGCAGTTGTCCCTTACCCCTCTTTCTGCTTGCTGGTGTAACCCCAGGGCTATCTGCTCTGTTCCTGTCCTGAAGAGGGAAGAATTAAATTGATGTTGGTGCTGATTGATGTCTTACGTTTGAGCCTACTTGTGTAATGGGAGAGTGGTGTTGGGTCTCTACACCTTTATCTTGTCCTGTCCTAGACTCAAAGCAGGATTCTTTTGCAATTTTCTGCTGTCCTACTTCAAATGTTCTGTGATACTTGGCCTGTCTTGGGCACCTTTTCCGTAGCCCAAAAGGCACAGGAACTTTAGTTTCTCTGGAGATTTTCAGGAACAGCACAATGTTTAACCACATTCTCTTCCTTGTCATGTTCCAGACTGATCCCGCTCTTTTGACTTGGTCCAAGCTGCTATCTCACCTCACCGTCCCTTCTCCTGTGTATGTCAGAAATGTATCTGTCCCCATGCTTCCACAGCACCTATTGTTCTTATCACCCTTCTGCCTGTGTTGCTGTGTGGGACAGCAGTTCTGACTGCAGGGGCAGCATGTTTGTGCATGGTCTTCTGTGGATATTGCTATTGAAGAGGCCAGTTCACCTCAACTCTCCCTCATGCAGCTTGCTCTCATGTCTCCCAGCTGTGGGACTGTCACCCCATTGCTCTGAGCAGGAGCGGCATCCTGCTCCCCCAGACACACAGTCTGCTGTGTACTGTCTGGCTTTTCAAGCTGAGTCTAGGCCTTATTTCTGAAAGTACTTCTGGAGCCTTGAGAGTCTCTGGCAAACTTTTCTCCAGCGTTTCCATTAATCAAGGGGAGAAATGGGGGAGTGTACAATGGTGAGAGAGTTGACACGTTTATCTCCAGCATACTGATGCAGGAAAGCTCCAGTAAGGGTGGGGAAGCAGAGCAGCCCAGCCTAGGCTTACTTGCACTGCAGTAACTCACAATTGCGTAGTGCAGATGTAGCCTTCCCTCACTGCTCTAACTTGCACTGGTCCAAGAATGGAAAGCTGTTAGCTGCTACCTGGCTTTCACCTTCTCTTCTCCCTGTAGCTCTGGATGACTGGGGGAGAGGAGCCTCTCCTCAGAGAAGTTCACCCTTATGCTCAGGCTGGAAAAAAACCCAAGATGTTTCCCTGTCTTGGTGTACCAAGTTAGCTGTGCACAAGGCAGATAGCATGTCAGAACTGCACTCTTTGGCCCCTTGCTTATATTAGTGGGAGAGGATGCTGCTGTAGTGGCATTCGGACTAGTGCCAAGGTGCAATGAAAGCGAGAAAGATCACGCCAGCTACTGTCATCAGGCTGGTCATCTGCTTCAGTTAAAACAAAAATGTCATCAGATAGGACTTGCGCACTTTCAGTCACAGACCTACTTTCCACTGTCTGCTTATTCCCGAGTTCATAATTTGTTCCCCTTCCAAGAGCAAGAAGCTTGTCTGCTAACAAACACATACATAATAGACATGTTCTCTCACTCTCGTCTCCTGCCGCCCCTCCCCACCCCCACCTTGGGAAACGTATTTTGGCTGAAGAACACCACTCAGAGCAAGTTGTTTGGGGGAATCAAATTAATTATTAGGGCTAGTAGTTTCCACTTTTTTTTTTTTTGGACCAATTGAACCACTTTAAGCTCCTAGAATTTCCATTACTTTCAAATTTGTCAAAATGGAAGTGTTAGTTTGTAATGCTGCGTGAGTATGTTACTTCCCTCTTTATAACTCCACAGGACGTGGGTTTCTAATTTGCACTTCTTGCCCTGGCAGCCTAGAACAAGTCTGTTTCTCTTGGTGCAAACTCTCCAAGCACAGGCAGAGGGGAAGGAAAGGAGAAAGAGACAATTGTCACTAGAATAAGTCCAGCCAAGAAGAAAAATCATTCTGTGCCAAACGCTATCACTGCTGATCTACAGACACTGTCGGAGAAGAGCTGTGCTCCCCTCCCACACCTAGCCACTTAGCTAAGTCAGAGGGATGAAGCTGCACCCTGTGTTTTCACTTAAAGCACAGCAGAGAGCAGTGAGTAAACTCTTCGTGCTTCCCCTGTGCAGCTTGTGTGTCCCTCTCAGAAGCTGTGGGGCTTGCTCTGCTCCAGTTCTTCAGCCCTGATTAATTCTCTGTGCAGCAGCAGCTGGAAGCTGAATTGTTCTGTACTGCCAGAAATTCAGCACTCAGCTGAGAGCTTCAGCATCTCCTTTTGCTGACAGAGAGGGACGCGCTTTTGCAGGGAAATGCATGCATGCTGCAGTTCCAGGGAGCATGCTGAGCACGCAGCCTTAGTAAAGTCCTTGTGGGAGGGCATGTCTCAGTGCTTACTCAAGTCCTCTAGTTATCAGGACAAGCCTTACAGCCCTATCATGCCAGACTATCTTTGCCTTTGTTTCCTGCCACAGCTTTTGCAGCAAATCTGAAATAATTCCTCCCATCACCTTCCCCTTTTGAGGAAGGGTAGCTCTGCGAGAACTGTGTAAGCCCCTTTTTATTAAAGCTGAAATAAACATATAAAGCTGTCAGATTAGAAAAAGGAAGATAAAAATGTATGTTAAAGCATCTATGACCTCCTCCTCTGCTCTGCGGTACCTGGGAGTTCAACCCTTCTTACAGTCCATCCTTGTTGCATTAATTGTCACCTTAGTTGTGTTTTGGGTTACATGTAGGCTGTTTCTTCTCCCATTTGTTTTCCTTCCTGCATCTAGTCTCACTCTAGCTGCTCCTCATCTACTGTTTTTCTCTGTTTACTTGTTAGCTCTTAATGGCATCAGTCCAGAGAGTCAACTCTCATTCCTTGTGCCCCCAGTAGGTAAACAATAAACTACCTTCCTCATACCTGCTGGGTAACTGCACATGACAAGGAAGCAGTATTGAATTCTTCACAAAACACCACTGCCAAATTCCCCTCTGCATAGCCCTTAATTAGGTTTAGTAAGCCAAAGCTTTGAACCATTAGCTCCTGTGCCACTTTTCCCAATGTATTTGAGCATAAAGCAAGGTAGGACGCTTGTCTCCTCAATGTGCTCTTGCTCCTGACAACAGGCAGTGAAGATGCCACCACTAGGGCATGTTCATCAATGCTTCGGGGCTGCTGCTGTCAATTGAAGTGGGTCATGTCCCAGGGGCTCTCCTCCAATACCTCTCTGATAATAGCCTGCTTAACAAAGCATGGGTTAATTAGTGCCTGGAGGTAATTGTGAGGCGAGACTGAGTGCAGTCTTCTAGTCGACCTGTATGGATCAGCAGCTGGTATTTCCTTGGTCATGCCCCTGCCCACCACGCTGACATCCAGCCTCTGCCCCTCGCAGCCCTGCAATATGCAGGATTCTGTTCTCACCTGGACCATTTAATGACCTTAGAGATCAGTTGCTCCTTTTTTGAAAGCCATCACCTGTACCACAGCTGGATGCTCGCAGCTGCTGCTCATATCCCAGTGCAGATGTGTTGCCAGGCCAGTGATCTGGTCCTGGCGAGGCTTGCAGGTACAGTATCAATCCCATGCACCCCTGTGCAACAAGGAAACAGAGAGAGGTGTGTAGATAGCTCTAGAGAACAGCAATGGATTACTCAAAGGCATGGTGACACCTACACTGTAAATTAGATGCTGCAGCCAAAGTCTTAAAGCTGACATCCGAGTCCAGCTTCTTATCTGCTGCTCCCCTTGTCTCATTTAGGACCTAACTTGCAGTCCTCAGCTCAGGTGACCTGCTCCTCCATTTCAATGCAGGAGAATTGCTTCACGTCCCCCTCCACATCCTATTTTTCCCCTCACTTTCCATCCCCTCCCTCCCACTCTGGCCTGCAAACCAAGCAGAGGAGCCTGGGTTTGTCCCGGAGTTACCCACCGGACTGGAATTCACTTGAGCATTGCTATATGCAGCAGCCGGATTAGTTACGTGCAGAAAGCTGCCTACTTAGGCGGTTTAACCTAATTTCCACATCACTGGCTTCCTTTTTCAGCTCAGTGGAGTTGAAAACGCAGGGGCCCTGCTTCCTATTTCTCTCCAAGTACAGGATTACCCGGCAGCGGGAGAGAAGGGACAAATCCCTCTGACCCGTACCCGCGAATTAGCAGGGGGAGAGGTACACCCCACACACCTCAGGTCAGGCTGAGGGTGAAGGCTGCAGCACTTCCCCAACCCTCCACCTTTCACCAGCTGCCTCCGAGCACCAGCTCCGCGAGCCCTGGGCCACAAGGAGCAGTTCACACCGACCTTGCCATTAAGCCATGGGTCCAAGCTCGAGGTGTAGCGGGATTAAGCATAAATGTCACCAAAGCCAGCGGAAGACTGCTGTTCCTCAGACCAAGAGGCACCCAGAGCACACCATGGCCCAATGGCTTTGGCCCCTTCCCCTGGTGGTAGCGGGGCTGGCAGCGAGAGCCCTTCCCAGGGGCTTCTCTCACCCTCTCTCCCTTCCTGCGCCCCTTCAGCGCCAGGGACACAGCCCCCGCCGGCCTTGGCCCCGCCATCGCTTCAGGGCGGTGGGCAGGAGCCGGCAGGCACCGGCGTCGCCCCCCACRGGCTTCGAGTGGTGCCTGGACCCAAGATGGCGGCGGGGGACGCCGGGGTGTGATGAGGGAGTCCCTCCCCGCCCGCCCCTTTCTGCGAGGAGGCGGCCCCGCCCGGCGGGGGTCGAGGGGAGGGCGGCAGGAGGCGGCGGCCCGCCCCGGGCGGTAGGAGGGCCCGGAGCGGCGGCAGGGAGGAGGCGGGGCGGCCCGGCAGGTGCGGGCGGAGCGGGGCAGGGAGTGGCGGGGCTGCCCGGGCCCCTCCTGGCGATGCTGGCGCAGCGGGGCGGCGCGGCCCCGCGGGGCTCAGAGCCCGGCGCCGGTCCGGATTAGCCCCCGCCGATGGCTCCTCCGGGTCACGCTGCCCGCGGAGGGGCGGCGGCCCCGCCGGGTGGAGCGGTGCGGCCCGGCAGCTGCCGGTAGGGCTGCGCGGTGACGCCTCCGGGGCCGCGGTGGGCCGGGCCGGGACTGCCCGGCGGCGGCGGCAGCGGCGGCGGCGGCGGCGGCGTTGGCGCCCGCCCCGGCCCGCAGCGCGCAGCGCGGCTCCCCCCGGCGCCCAGCCGCCGCGACGGGATCGGCGTGCGGCGGCGTGCGGCGGCTCCCCGAGCGGGGGGAAGATGCTGCCGGGGTCCATCCAGATCTCCGGGGAGACGCTGTCGGGGGCGGAGATCCGGGACATCTGCGAGAGCCTGCGGGAGAACTCGGTGCGGCTGCTGTCACTGCGTGGATGCCAGCTCTCTGAGCGGGACTTCGGGCACGTCTGCCGGGGGGCGGCCGAGTCCCGCTCCCTGGCCCAGCTCAACCTCAACCTAGGCATCGTCTCCAACATCAACCGCGTCAAGCAGCTGGCCGAGGCCCTGAAGACAAACCGCTCCGTCCAGTCCCTCTTGTGAGTATGGCAGGGCAGGGGGTTGCAGGGGGTCCCCGTGGCCCCCTCCCGGGCAGGGACGGGTCTTTCGGGGGCTCGCAGCTCCGGGTCAGCTGCTGAATCTAAGTCTCGTCGGAGGAAAAACGCCCTTGATGTTGCAGAGGGTAACCCCTCGCCCTTCACCCGGCTGAGAGGGAGCCACCTCTACCCCTGCCGGCTCGGCACAGCCCTGGCTTTCCATCCCAGCCCCTCCAACCTGGGTTGCCCTGGTGGCAGGGGCTGCTCCTGCCCCGCTGGCATCCCCTGCACCCCCTCGTCCTGGCTGGGAAAGGAGGGTCACTGTTAGCGGCCGGCTGACCCTCGCAGCAGAGGCTTCCCAGCACTTTTTCCCCACCTGGGGTTAGGATTTGTCATCCTCCTCATTGCATCTGCTTCTCCCTTCCCGTAGGCTTAGTTAGCCCCGAGGAAGAAGGCTGCTTAGTAATTTTCCCTTTTACCTGTACAGCCTCCATGGGAGTCCCCTGACAGATGCAGGCTTGGCCCTCCTCAACCCTGCTCTCTCCATCCACCCCTCGCTGGTGGCTCTGGATCTAGGAGACTGCATGCTGGGTGATGAAGGCATCAACCTTATCTGTGGGCTCCTGCCACCTGACGGGGCCAAGTCCGGTAAGCACTAGGGATTGTGGGTTGCACAATGACCAGCAGAGCTTCACACGGAGCAGATGCATGCAGCAGTAAATCGTCAGCCCTCGAGGAGGCAGGCTCTGTAGTTTGTCTGGGCTGAGGAATTTCTTTCCCCAACTTAAGTAAAGCAGAAAAGCCAAGCAATAGAGGAGCGGTTCCCTTGGGCAGGCATGGGCTTTCTGCTGTTGATCTGTTCTGCTGGCAGTTTGGAGCTCAGGGACCAACAGGTTGCTTCTGGTTCATGACAGGAGCACTTGAAACTGGAGGAGGGGACAGCTTGGACTTTGAATTTATTATTTTGCATTTGCGTGTTGATAATGACYGTAGATAAATATATGGTATGCCCCCACCTTAGCACTTGGCTTTATTGTCAGTGCCTGGGAATTGTCCCTGCTTGTGGGGGGACAACTCTGCGTAGTTGCATGGTTGTAGCCTTAGTGCCAAGACTCAGATCTTCGCAGGGGATGATCTTTGGTGGTCAGAGGCCAGTGGGCCAGTTAAACTGAGAGCTGGCATGTGCTGAGGTAACACCACCCCTCTCTCCTGACTCTGAAAGTGCTTTCCACCTCTCCCCAGCACCTTCTCCTCTGTGTGCTCACAGTGCCACTGATGCTGTTATCTCTGCTGGCCACCCCTCCCAGGTGCAGGCTTCAGAGCCTACTGTCCCTGTTATCCTCTTTCCAACCTGTCACCTTGTGCTACCTCCTTCTCCTGGTCAGTCACCTTGCACACCCCTTACTTGTTTCCATTGTGTTTGCTATTTAGGGTAAGGAGGACACAGGTTGGGAGAGCAGAGAAATGGGGCAGTCACAGCATGAACAAATGAAGGGCTACTGCTGAAGGCAGTGAAATAGTTTACTGATCAGTGAAATATGTGATGACAATTGTCAGAGCAAACCAAACCCTTTAGCCCGTCAGAGTACAGGGGACGCAACTCAGAGCTGTTCTGGTTAGCTGAACTAGTTCCCCTGAGACTGCTTTGGTGACCCTAAGGCTCTGGATTGGCTTCTCTCTCTTCTCCAGGCCTCAAAGAGCTAACGCTGAGCGCCAACCCAGGTGTCACAAGCAAAGGCTGGGGACGCCTGGCCATTGCAGTGGCTCACAGCTCACAGCTCCGCGTGCTGAACCTGGACTACAACCCCCTAGGTAAGCATTTGTGCGATTTGCGCTGGTGGGTGGCCGGGGACCGAGCTCTAGAAGGGCGGCAGAGCATCACCAGCAGGATGGGGCAGTTTCTTGCATAGGTGCCTTCTGGTCCCTGGCAGCGAGTTCACCCTGCCAGGTGCCCTTGGCTATAGGGAAAGCCAGCCTTGCTGCTCTGCTTGTGTGAAGTGGCCACGTGCCCTGCGGGGAGGTGCAGAAAGGAGGTTGTGCCTTGCCCGCTCCACTGCCTTTGTTGTCACATTTGACCCTCCACATCTCCCCTGTTCCTGAAGCCCTGGGCGCTGATGCTGGCTTGGCAGATGCAGTATGTCCCCACGCTTACCCCTTCATCTTCCCGGCGGAGCAGGGAGGAGGAGGAGGAGAGCCTGGCACTCGTTGCCATAGAAACCAACTCTCTCCAGCTCTGCTGCAAGGTGGTGAGGAGGAGACCGGGCCATGCCTCCCTGAGCATTAGCAGGGCACTCCCCTCCTCACCACATCTGGAAACAGAACCTCCCTCCAGGCCCTGTCTGTCTGACCAGGTACCTCCTCTTGGGCAGGAAAGGCCCCAGGGTGTTACCCGAAGGCAGCCTGGTTTTTTTTTTCCCAAGAGAAGGTGTCACAGTTGTACGGTATCTTGGCACTTGCCGGTGAATGTTAGGAAAACACGCTGGAGTCTCGTCTCTTCACCAGCATCAATCTTTAATGCTCCTGGTCCTGCTGCGTCCACCCCCAAAAGTCTGCCCCCTTTCCAGGGAGGCAGTCTGTCAGCTGGTGCAGAATCCTCTGTCTGCTCCAACCTCCCCCTAGACTGAGGTATTTGGCTCCTTATTCTGCGCCTGGGATGCCTTACAGGGACTGTTAAAGGCCCTYGCATCCTTGAGTAGGAAGATTTGGGAAGATATGGTTCCTTGGGGAATAAAAACAATTTAACTGTGTTCCTTCATGTTCCCCTGATAATCAGTGACTGCTCCAGTAACCACAAAATGGTGCACTTTTACCTTGTCTCTTTTCTCAGTTAACAGCTTTTTTTTTCCCCCCAAGGTAACTGAGATTTGGAGGTTGTCTGATGGCAGAAATACTCAGAGGATGTTTCCATGACAGCCCCAAGCCCGTGAGGGCATGTGGTATTACATGAGGGAAGGCAGGCACTGCTGACAGCCCCGGTTTGCTTCTCCTACAGGTGACCAGGTAGCAGGGATGCTCGCCGTCGCTGTGGCCTCCAGTCGAACCCTCGAAGTTCTGGACTTGGAGGGAACAGGACTTACCAACCAGTCAGCCCAGGTATGAAAGCCTACAGTTATTCTATAGCATCACTGACGTCTCAAGGGCATAGGTCTTGGCCATCTATAGAGGCCCTAGGACCTATACCTGCCTCCATCCCACTCGCCTAGTCCACATGCACTCCCTTCTTTCCCTGCGCCCAAGGGTGCTGTTGCTTTCCCCTGGCCCATTGCATTCAGCCACAGGAGAAGCTCATAAGCCGCAGCTCTGACCTAGGGCACCTGGATCTCCCTCAAGTCAACAGGGAGAAACATGCGGCTCTATTTGTAGTTTGGTTTTCTTGGAAGAAGTAAGGGGTTGGACTTGTGACTGAGGATCAGAGATAAAGCTCTGTGGACAGATAGGGGCCAAGGCTTGGTAGCACAGGCTCTCCTCTCAGAGCCCCAGCTCTCAGTGGTAAGAGGGGACTAGCCTGGATATGGGGCAGCAACAGGGTGTAGAGCAGTTCCTTCCTCTTTAGACAGAGCCAGGAAATCCAGGCTCAGCTCATCCCACAGAAAGATGGGAAGTCCTCAGGCCCTCAGAAAGCCTGGCAAAGGGAGGTCAAGGCCAAGGGAAGGTAGAGGTGAGAAGAGGAGAGCTGGAGTTTGCAGGGAGACAGAGCATTGAAGCTCTTTCTGCTCAGCCTAGCTGCTGTTTGTGCTGCTTGTCAGCCTGTTTATCTTGCTCTCCACCCAGACCTTGCTGGACATGGTAGAGAATTACCCCACAGCTCTACGGACACTCATCCTGGCAGAGAACAACATTAGTCCCGAGCTGCAGCAGCAGATCTCTGACCTGCTCTCAGAGGGTGAGGAAGAGGAGGAGACAGAGGCTCGCGAAGTCACAGCCAGGGAGAAGAACCCCTGGATCTGCCAGAACAGTAAGAGCTCTGGGACCTGGGCTGTGGGCAGGGGCTGACAGGCAGGAATTGGGGTGTCTGGGGTGTTTCCAGCACCACTGGTCTTCCGTGGTGGGGTTGGTGAATGGGGTCTGTCCCTTCTCCCTGTGAACTAGAATTCAGACAGCCTCCAGGTGTGACCTTCATGTTAAATAGCGTTGTGCTGAGCCGTGCTTGGAAAGGCAGCCTCCAAGGACAATGCGGCTGCTGCAAAGAGTGGGAATGGTACCTCAGAGGCGTTTTCCGTGATGCTGCAGGAACGAAATCTTTGTGCAAAGTCTTAAAACTCAAGGGCAGGAGCATTAAAGAGCTCAGGGGCTTTTGCCAGACATCCTAGCCAAAACTCATGTCATTCGTCACTGCTTCCAGAACCTCCCTGCAATCTGCACAGCATCAGCTACTCCTATCTCTGCGTCCCAAATGTGTGAAGGGTTAGCCAGGTGCTACAGCCTGTCTGTTGCTTGTAACAGAAAAAAAGTTATATCATGGAGATAGCAGTAGCCTGTTGTGTATTGTTTGTATATATGATATTGTATATTGTCATGCCTACCTTGTGATCCTGCTGGTTTTATGGGGGTTTTTTTGTTTGTTTTTTTTTTTACCTTTAGTTGTCCTTCCCCTCCCAATTCTCATATTAGACTAGCAGCAGACAAGCACAACCATTCCCTGGGCCTCAAAACATCTGGATCCTCATTTATTAGAGCCATAAAAATCCTTTACTGACAGCTCTGGCCAAGTTTTGGATCCAGTTTCCAGAAATTGATCCCCAAAATAGAGATCCCACGCAGCAGTTTTGAATGTGTAGGATTCTGKATCTGAAGCACACGGGCACTAAAGGTCTCCTCCCTCACATCCAGGAAAAAACAAATTTTTTTCTGTTTAAAAAAGCTTCTGGATGGGAAACTGGTACCCTGCTGAGTTTCTTACTTGCTATGCGTGCCTATCCTCCTTGCAGCTGATTCACTTGGCGTGGGGAGTCACAGCGTTCCTGGCTGGTGCTCTGTGCCGTCACAGAGCCAGCAAGCTGCCCTCACCTTCCTGAGGCAGGCAGGGAAGAGCTGCACAAACCCTCCATTCATGCAGTGCAGAAAGTCAGGATTTCCAGGCCTCTGCTGCCATAAAATAGCTGCTTGCCCGCCMCGTTCCCTGCTGTTGGGAAGGGAACACCACCGCCCTACGTGGGTTTGGTTGGCTTGGAGCGTGCCAGCCCGTCCCACCTGGACACTGTCTCTCTAGCTGAAAAGACAGTTGGTGAGTGCAGATTTAAAGGTCTGTGCAGGGCTGGGTAAGGGCATGGCTGGGTCAGCACAACCAGTATCACCTGCAAGTGTATGTGGGGAGGGTTCAGAGCTGATGGTCCTCTCAACAGCCAAGACAACAAATGCAGATCCCCACCCTGGGCTCTTGCTGCTGTCTCTGCCTTCCTTCTTCCCCAAACATGGATTCTGTTCTGCTGCGTGGGCAGAGTAGACCTAGTTACTACTTAATCTGACAATCCTCTCAGCAGTTCGCTTCCCACCCTGGGGTGCTCTAATTGCTCATCCTCACCTCTGGATCTGAAGTACAGCTCCGTGCTCCCCGGCAGCCCAAACGGCTCATGGTTTTCTCCCTCTCTTGCCACAGATTCCAGCTCCCAGATGGTCCTGATGACGTCAGGTCTTGGTGACAGCCTCTTAGCAGAAACAGAAATGTAGCTGGGCTACCCTGCCTGCTTCTGCCAAGAAGAGCACTGTGCCTGCTGGGGGAGCGTGTGTTTGCCAGCCCCCCTGCCTCCAGTGGGCTGCCCCAGCTGTCTCCTCACACATTTCACGTCCTGTTGATGCCTCCCTCGGCTCTCTGAGTGCCGGAGCCTAGTCTGAGCGAATCTCTACACACGTCTCTGTGTTGTCACGCGCCCCGTCGGCCGCTTGTGATTGTCCAGTTGCTGCATGTGTAGCTCACGCTGCCCTGCCTCCCCCCCACGCCCGGCTGCGCCCGCAGGGCGCAGGCATTATTTATTCAGATGTGTATAAGAGATGTTCTTTCTATTGCTTGTACTGCTGTCGCGATGAGAGTTTTATAAAGGTCACAGACGTGGCACCACTCATGGCGGCGTGAGCCTCCGTCACTCAGCGCCCCCGATGGGGCAGACGCCGGTAGGTACCGGCAGCTGCCCGCTGACGGGAGCGGGCAGGAGCTGTGCTGGCGGCCCGGAGCGCCGGCAGGGGGCAGCAGCCCCTCGCCCCCGCGGGCCGCCCGGCCCTCCGGGACGCTCGCCTGGCCCTGAAGGGAGGCGGGTCATAGCCCAATTTGCTGTCCCCCAGGCCTTGCCTCTGCCCAGGAGGTAGAGGGCTGTGCTAGAGCCCATCTGCAGGGAGCTTGGCACCAGCCGTGCACCCTCTGGTGAAGGCTTCAGCCCGCAGCAGCGCTGCAGGTTTCACTGCTCGGCCAAGTGCCCCTTGCTGGAGCTAGGCAAGGAAGATCGTGCTTCATGGCTGGAATTAGGCTGGAAGATTAAATTGTGGCAGTAGCTGCTACTCAAGGGAACACAGAATAAAATAATTAATTATAGGAACAAAGAAACAAGAAACTCTTCCTGTGTTACGCTTTGCATACACCTAGGTCAGAAGGGCACAGGCAGCATAACTTGGGAGATGGAGATTTCGTCACAGCCCTCTAACCTCTGCAGCACCATTCAACATGAAAAGGAAACACTTCCAAATGTCCATATCAGCATCCTACAGGAACTCCCTCGCTTTCATGGTTGTAGGGCTTCCTATCTGGGGTATGTCCAATCAACCCCAATCCTCCTCACACAAAATAAAAACACAAAATACTGACACTAGAATTATAAAACTCCTATGAACTCCAGGGAGGGGGTATGTTACATGTTTCCACATAACTCAGTTTCTGAAATGGAGAACTGATACTCTCACATGACTCTCAGAGCTGGGGCTTCAAGAAAACCAACAAATATTAAAAGAATTAGCTACACCTCACCCTCCTCTAGATCAGCACGTGGAGGTCTTTGCCAAGACACAGATCAGACAGAAGGACAGCCAGCAAAATACTTGAAATGGGGTAGGCAGAATTTTATGAGTAACACTGAGGCTGCTTACAGCACAACAAGCT
Source organism: Phoebastria nigripes (assembly GCA_035582835.1). Taxonomy (NCBI): domain Eukaryota; kingdom Metazoa; phylum Chordata; class Aves; order Procellariiformes; family Diomedeidae; genus Phoebastria; species Phoebastria nigripes. The sequence goes on along the minus strand of JAYKAV010002921.1, from coordinate 1,824,366 downwards.
TTATTGCAGAGGTTTTGACAAGCCTAGCCTTTACAGCCTTTAAGTAACGTGAAAATTGCCCACATTGTTTTTTAATGTTTCTCAAAGTTGCCTGGTTAAATAATCTGCCCTTTTTTTAAGCCACTGTCAGCTTCCAAGTCAAAAGTGACACAAGTGCTGCTATGAACAACAGATTCTGGGCTGCAGGCTCAGTTTGATCTTTGAGCTGACAGTATACATTCAGACCCAGAGAGAAGTTTCCAGACCTTGGATATGATTACAGGAATAGAACACCGCTCATCCCACACATCACTCCTTGCCTGGGACTGCACCTCTTCTCCAACACAGACAACTTGATTTGCACAAGCACCTTGAACCAGGCTGCTGCTAAAGTGGGCACTTGGGATGACCAGTGAATTCACAGCCCCCTGGAAAGCTTACAGCTCACAGGATCACTCTCCCTGGGAGAGCTAATGGGTGGCACACACAGTTCAGCAAACTTGGGACATTGTATCACGAGAGGCTCTGCTCCCTCACATGCTCAGGATCGGTCCGGTCCAGGTCTTAACCAACAGAGAGAACACTATAGCCATTGCCRCCTACTTTTAAAATAGTTTATTTCTGGTCTTAAAATATACATCAGTTTGAAAATTTCAGAAAAAAACCACATTAGTTACAGATTAACAGTCTGGAGTTGGGATACTGAAAGTGGGGTCAGCTCAAGGCCCCAGAGCCAATACTGCTGGAGGTGAGCAGGAGTGCAGAGGGCAGGCACCATGCCCACCGGGAGAAGGCTCTGCTCCTCTTGAGGCCACCGCTCCCCCTCAACCTCTGCCAGCAGCCTAATGCTGTGAAGCATAAGTGTCTGGTGAGGCACTGGGCACCCCTTTGCCACCCCTGCATTCCTCCACTGTTTTGCTTTTAAGTCTACCTTGACCAAAAGCAGAGGGAGGCTGGCTCTGCCCAGCACCATCAGCACCAGCTGCTTCAGCAAGAGTGGGTTTTGTTCTCTGAACAGCATGCCAGGGTTCAGGGGAGATGGGGCTGAGCCCTGAGGGGCAATGCCTCCCCCACTGCCCAAGTGGCTGTGCTGTCCCACAGGCAGGCCACCAGCAGCCTCAGAGCCAGAGGAGCTCACTCAGTGAGCATCCAACCCCAGGTGATGTCCGTGAGGCAGGAGCTGGCAGCCGCTGCAGGTGCAAGCCCTCAGCAATGCTGCAGAAGAACAGAAGAAATGCAGCAGTGGAGTAGCTGATGAGAGCAAACACAAGGACCCCACCACCACGCTCAGGACAGGGGAGCTGAACACCCTGCAGGCTGGTGGGTACCCGCTCTCAGCACCAGCCTGTTTGTACAGGTATCAAGCGAAATACTGTAGTGAAATACTGAGTCCCACCTCCCTGCCAGAGGGTGGTATCCAGCTCCACAACTGTTTGAGGAGGGAAACAAGGCGAGCATGTAGGCAGCAGCTCTAGCCAGGGTACACAAACCAACCTACACAGCCGCCAGAGAGGCCTGCAGCTCCCTTTCACAGGCCCTGGAGCCTCCAGGCTCAAGCTGAAGCCCTGGCTGTCCCCAGCTGCAAGCTGCAGGCCCTTTGCAGAGACAGGGGTTTGGGGAGGGGAGCAGGGCCCCCAGGCAGCTCTTGGCTGCACAGCTTGCTGGAAGCATATGAACAGGAGCTCCCTCCTGGACAGAGGGCTGCTCTCCTACAGCCTGGTGAAGAGCCCTCATTGAGTAGGGTGGGAGGACAACACAAACCCAGCTCAAAAACCAGACAGCAGGCTGAGGACAGCCAGCAGGATTTGAGAGGGGCACGATGCAGGGAACCAGGCTACTCTCTGCCTCATACCCCCGGGGGAGTCAAGAAACACCAGACAGACGAGGGCACAGGACAAAATTAAAATAGGACACCTGGGCTTTGTAAGCCCTCAAAAAAATACCTACATCTACAGACCTCTCCCCTTCCCTCCCCCCCCAACAAGACACCAAGCACACAAGACTGAGAAGAAAAGTCACACAGCATCACGCTACACTAGGAAAAACACGCAGAGAGGCCCTACCGAGAAGGGGAGGCCCCAGAGAGGCACCAGAGCCAGCCTGGAGCCCCCTGGAGAAGGGGGCGTGTGAGGAGACCCCAACAAAGGGCTTCTGCCAAGCCGTGAGGTAGTGCGTCTACAGGGAGCAGCTCCTCAGCACGCTGCCCTCGCATCCCTGCCGGCCCTGCACTGAGCCCTGCCCAGAAAAGCCCAGTACCGTCCTTCACACCTTGCTCGCCCAGGGCGAGACCTTGTTCTCGAGTCTGGAGGGGTTTCTCCAGGCTGGAGGCCAGGATCAGAGGGAAGCGCAGCTCTGAGAGCTGAGTCTCCTCAACACACCCTCAACACAGGCATCGGACCGGCTGCCAACGGCTGTGTCTGTTTATGCAGGGCGGGGAGAAAGAAAAAACAATACACCCAAAAACCAAAGGCTTGGAAAGAAGAAAGAAGCCCACCCAAGAGCAAAGCATGAGCACCGTTCAAACAAAACAACAGCACAGAGAGGAGGGGAAGAGGTGTGAGGGAGGAGACACACAAACCCCAGCGCCTAGCAGGCAGTGCCTCCCCTAACCACCTCGGCAGACAGCACCCATGCCCCACGCCACAGCACCAGCATCCATGTGTTGCCTCAGCGGGGGCCGGGTGCTGAGCCCAACGCAGGAGCCAAGTGATGGGGACCTGCAGAGGCAGATTCTGGAGAACCACCCAGAGGGCTGCCAGGGAAAACAAAACCCAGCAGGAAAAATGAGACACCAGCAATCCCAGCACATCCCCAGGGGCCCACAGCCATCCACCGGGAGAGTCCTCGTGCCCCATTCACGGCCCCTGCGGGCTCCCAGGAATCAGACACCACCACACAGGCACTCTGCCCTGTTGGCACAAGTTAAAAGAGAGCAGAGCAGCTGCGGGGAACCAGCATGAGAGCACCCAGGGCCTCAGGTACCTGAGTGGGAAGGGGGAAGGAAGATGTGAGCATAAAGAGGCACAGGCACCAGGATGAGGGGTACCAAGAACAAGCTCCGGTACAGGCACCAGTGTGAGGCTGTGAAGAGAGCTATGAGTGTGCCGGGGCAGTGGGTGCGCTTCTGCACACTGCGTGTGCTAGTACTGTGGGTCTGAGGTGCCGGGGAAGGGGGACCCCAGCTCTTCCAGGTAGCAAAAGAAGAGAATAAATATAAAATTTCAGAGCAGAGCCCCCCCCTCAGGAGGAGGGTACTAAGGGAGGTTTCTCCCTCAGAAGGTAGACAGATGGAGGCATCCCACAGCTCTGCAGCATGTGGCTGCTTCTTGCCCTGCCTCAGCTGAGAAGGTTGCCCTGCTCCTGGGCTTGTGTCAGACTGTCCTTGCGATGTAAGTGGTGGACCCCCATCCTCTTGGGGCTGCGGTGCGGCCGACCGAAGGGAGGCTTGACCCTGCCTTCTCCACTTTCCTCTTGGGCACCTCCTTGGTTGATCTCCTTGCTTCCCTGGAGCAACATTTCTCTCTCCTCAGCTGGGCTCTCAGGCAAGCCAAGGTCCACATAGTCCTTGTGCTTCTCTGGTGAGGGGCTTCCAGGCTCAGCAGTGCCTCCACTGCTTTCCTGTAACAGCTTCTGGGCTTCATCCTGGGAGAAATCTGTACCATAGTCTGAAGAGAAATGGCTCCTGCGGGCTCTGGACTCGGTGCTGTCTGTGTCCACGCTCGAGTCCCGGCTCACGGTCCAGCTGCAGCTCTGTGCAGACTCCTCACCATCCGAGTAAGCCGAGGCTGCCCTACCCAGCTCCTGCATGGAGCGGCTGAACCTCTTCTGGAGCTCAGGGGCCGTGTCACGGCTGAAGGCCGTGCGGTTCATCAGCACACGCTCTGAGGTGGGGGGTGCCTTGTCCACAAACATACGCTGCCAGTTGGCCAGCAGGTCCTCCTCGGAGCTGGCAGAGCTGGCAAAGGCGCTCGGGATTTGGGGAGGGCTGCTGAATGGGCTGCTCTGGGAAGAGCCATGAGCCCTGGCTGCTTTGGGGGACTGCTGACAGGAACAGCTGGAGGCTGAACGGCGCCCTTCTGAAGCAGGGCTGTTGGGGACCGTCCGGTGCCTGTCACAGCTCTCATCTTCGCTCTGTACCAGGCTGAGGGAGATGGCCTGGCGCGTAGCATACGTACAGTTGGGCAGGGGGCTGTTTTTTGGGATCCTTACCTTGTCCTCAGAGAACTCAATCACTTTGCGCCCAGGGTACATAGGATGGGGAGGTGAGGGTGTAGGGTACGGGCTTAGCTTCTCAAAGGCAGGCACCTCCTCTGGCACACTTTCCACACTGCTCTGCGGCTTGCAGCCACCATTCTGCTGTTTCCCCGCATCTCCTCCCTCCTTCCCCATCTGCCCTGCGCTGTTGCAGGCATCAGGAGGGGCTCCACTCATGTCCACATGCACAAAGACATCCTCAGCCATGGGACAGCTGCCACTGCTAGACTTGGCTGAATTCAGAACCAGAGATTCTGGTTTCTCCAAGACTCTGGCAATGACTGAGGTGGGCACAACATCAGATGGAGCCAAGGTGTGCGTTGCCTCTTGACCAGGGCCGGAGGACTCCTGAGTGCTGTGCAAATGCTTATTGACCATGTCCTGCAGCTCATAGGGAAGCTAGGGAGAAGGAAAAGGACATTAGAAGGGGGCTGCCATGCAAGCCATTTAGTTCCAAATAATCTTGCCTTTTCCAAACGACCTTCACGTGTACTTTGTACCCCTTATCTTGACCCTAACATTCACCTACCTTGCCTTGAGAAAGGCATCTCTTTCCAAAGCAAACCTGCCCCATGAGGGACTAACAAGGCTCTCTAGCTGTCACACCAGTCATGTTTCTAGGCCATGGTTCACAGGCCCCCTTTTGTGAAGGGAACAAGAAAAGACGGCACACAGGCCTGTGAGCACAGAGACAAGGCCCAGCCAGTGCATGCTAGGAAGAGGTCTATTGATCTGTGGAAAATCAGCTGGTGGTTGCACCGAAGTGACTCAACAGCCCCCAGTGCTGGGATCCGCAGTGCTCCCCGAATGCAGTAATTGCAGCCACGCTGCCTTGGCAGCCTGCCTGCAGACCAGAATCAATGCCTTCCCTTGTTCCCACCAACTCATCCCACTTCCTCACTCTCTCCATTTCAGAGAGGCAAACATGGGGTTTATTACCAAAGCTGCAGGACTGGGGTCTCAACAGAGGGTAAACACYGCTCCTTGTCCTGTAAATGGGCACTACTGCTCTCCCCATCACCCTGCCAAGCTGCCCTCACCTTGGTCACGACACCCATGCAAAGCACGAAATGGACAGCAGAGCTCCACAAGCCACTCAGTGGCACAGCAAGGTCTGTCCCATCACAGCCAGAAGGAAACTGTGTCCAAAGCTGGGGAGGCAGGGCACACTGCATGACAACAGCTGGCTGTGAGGCAGACTGTCTGCACAGCTGCTCAGCACCAAGCCCCCTCCAGTGGCAGCCACGTGGGACGTGGTGCTCTGGGGGGCAGAATTCAAAGCTCCAGGGAGGGAGACAGCTGGGAGAGAGGTCAAGGTTACCCCAGCAGTAACTGATACACTGACCTCAAGAGTGCTAATTTGAGACACAGTGGGGGAGGGTGAGGGTGACATATTGGTCACCTGCTAAGTTAAAAAAGACAAGCACATGGTTTTGCTGAGAGGAACATAAGAAGGGATGGAGACTAGGGGTACGGCAAAGAGAGAGCTGGGGTAAGGGCCTGAACAATACTTCCAACCGAAGAAGTGATGCTACTAATATGAAAGGCCTAAGCTCTGTCTTTGCCCAACCTGAGGGCAGGATGAGCTGAACAGACCCCACAAGGGGGAGTATGAGTTGGTACCAACTTATCCCATTCAAGAGGCCTAAAAGACACCCTGAATGCTGCCTCCCACATTTCTCTTCAGAGCAAGCAGTAAAGCAGGGCCAGACTACTGCTGCTTGACTCCTTATCAGGCAGCGTGGCCCTTCCATGTGGCCAGGTGAGGAAGGGAAGAGGACAGAGCAGGATAAGAGAGAGGTCTGTCCTCCTGCCAGCTCCCATCAGGCACCCAGCAGGCTATCAAATTCAAGGTTATTGTGCTTTTTATAACGGCTCCTGGCTGAGCTGTGAAATGGAGCTGGCATGAAAGAGGAGCTGGCAGAGGCTCTGTGCTGCCTTCTCAGTGGGAGTGGGAACAGGAGCCCCCCCACAGGGCTGAAGGATGAGAGGCCAACAGCCCTGCAGAGAAAGCTGGAGAAAGCAAGATGCAGGCAGAGACCATGCGCCCTTCTTCCCCACCTCAGCAGGACTGCTACTCACATCAGCAAACTTGTGGTTCCTGAAGTGGGACTTGTTACACTTGAGCAGCTGTACTGCAAGGTTACAGTCCTGTCGATAGCGTTCCTGCAAGAAAGGGCACAGGTGTGCAACAGTGTCAGACTGGCCTGATCTCTTACCCGAAAAGGCACCGCCTGACCAGATGCTGCTTGAACAGAAGCAGCAGGCAGCATCTGATGAATCACTCATGAGGGCACCTGCCATTCCCTCCTCTCCACACCCCTGTGTATTTTCTTATAACTCAGCCAAGGTGTCCCTTTCAACTCTAGCCCTTGCTCCACACATATACTCTGTCAGTGTTTCAACCCCCTCTCCCTTTGGGGATTTTAATAATCTCCAGAAGTCCCACCAGATTTGCTATCCCATCCCAGAGCTCTCAGCCATGCCTGAAGACACTGCCTGATGTCAGGCATCTTGCAGACAGACAGACTGGAGAGAGTTGAGAGCAGTTAATAGAAACAAGCACCGGATCCATTAACTTCTATATTAATGGTGTAGAAAAGGCATCAGCTCCCTCCCAGCTTTAGAGTAAATGACCCCGCTGCTGGTACAGCCTGGACTCAGGTCAAACCCTAAACTCAAAAGAGCAAATACATTAAACTTGAAGATCAGTTCTTCCTTGTTCAGTCCCTCAGACCCTTTTCTGTTTGTCTGTCCCTACTGTTGCGTGCAGCTCCCACACTTTCATACACACTGAAGTCATTCACATGTTCTTTTACACTAATGACTTTGAACAAGAGGAAAAGCCCACACCTCACACACTTCCACAGCCATTTGCAGACTGACACTTACATTGAGTTCCTCCAGCTTATTGATGGTGGTTTTGGCATCAAGCAATTTATTAGTGAGCTCTACAATCTCCCAGTCCAGCGTCTTGCGGTCCATCTCTGCCTTTTTAATCTGGGATGCAAGAACACCAGGTGTAAATCTCCCCAGCACAGAAGAACCTGGCTTCACCACCCACCTCAGCCCAAGCATAGCACAATGACATGTTCAGCTGGGATACAAAAACTTCCAGACAGACAGACAAGGGGGACAGCCTGGCTCTTCACCAAGGGAGGGACTCCAAAGGCCAAATGGAGCCAGCCACTCTGCTAGTTACAGAGAAACAGGTTGAGTTTGAACCTCCTTAATGCAGTATCTCTTCTTGCAGCAYGACCATGTTTCCTCTCTGCCCTGGCTCACATGGTGCCTGGTGGAAAGCTAGCGGTTTCGAGCAGTCAATCCCATCCTGCCACCAGCAGCAAAGACCTCTGAGCTTGTGATACCTAGCCCTCTTCTCTAGGGCAACAGAACGAGAATACTACCCGTAAAGATCCAGCAGTCAATGCTGAATGGACAAAAGGTTTGTTTGGCAGGGAGAGGGCACCGACTTGAAAGAGCTCAAGCCTTACTCTAGTAAGAAAAAGGACCTGTGCAGCTTCATCTGGAGCTCAGTTAATGCCTTCACTAAAGCAGGCAATCTTGCCTCTTTACAATCCCTAACAGTTCAGGTACAGGGCTGATAGAGACCCAGATGTAACAGCAGAGAAGGGCAACAGCTCAGAACAACCAAGCCATCCTCTTCTCAAGAAGTTCCTCCAACACTTCCCCAGGCTGCCCTGAGGCTGTGACCACCAGGGCCCAGCTGCACATCGGGGGTACAGCACAGCGACACACAAGGGGGTAGGGGAGAGCAATGCTTCTCACATATGCAATCTCTTCAGGCACGAGCACAATGAATATTAACCCAAGAAATTCAAGTGCTAGAACCAAAAAAATCTCATCCTGGGCTACAGGGAGGCAATCAGCATCTCAGCTGTGTGACTTGCCTGCTCACAGCCCAGAAGGGGAACGAAAGGGAGCAAACGAGGCTCACAGCCATCCACATCTCGTGCAGTGCCACAGCTTATGGGCATCACTTCCCAGCACGCCATGCTCCAGCTGGCTCAGAGTCAAACACTCTTAAGATGGAGCACTGCAAGCTAGGACCTGCTGCATCTGCGGGCAGCTGCTGGATACCAGGTGAGCCCTTGGCTGGACGAGGGCTGGGGCCTCTCCATCTGGGATGGTGTATGTGGGACTGACAATGAAACCAACAGGCTGAGACATGTAAAGAGGAAAAAGAAAAAACACACAAACGAAAAGACGCAACTGCAAAAATCCAGCTTTGGCTGAGAGAGGCCTGAGAGGTGAGTGCACCCAGCGTGTGCCAGCAGCAGCGTGGGGAGGAGAAAGAGAGAGAGAGGGGGGGAGAGAGAGAAAAGAAACAGCCATGAGTGTTATGAATGCACACAACAGACATATACGCACATTAGCTCTGCTCTGACTGCCCCCATCCTCCCAGGATGACCACCCCAAGACTGGCTGACACATCCCTGGCGTTTTGAGAGGGACTGAAGCAACACAACGGAATACCATGCAATTATGTTGTGGGGAACCAAAGCTTACGTGCATGACCAAGTAAGGGCTCAGTAAGTCAAGAAACCAGTTCGTAACACCAGCCGGAATGGGGAGTAGATGGTCATGGACAGAATCTCACCCCTCACCCACTGCCACATCTGCTGGGTAAAGCCAGGACCCCTTCCCCCATCTGCTCCTAACACACAGGTCTCTTCCACCTCCTCTCTGTAGTGTCTTAATAGGGCACTTACCAGGGCATGCAGCTTCTCCTCCAGGTCTTGGTTGGTTCTCTGGGAAGCAGTGTAGCTGTTCTGCAACCTACAGAAACAAGATACACATGGGAATGGATCTCAGGCACCTACTCAAGTCCCCTTCATAGCTGCCAAGCAAACCACCAACTCCACAACTCCAGAAAGACTGGTATTCACAGTACTAAGACAATCAGGCATACTAACTATGCCTCACCTCTGCCACACAATGGTCTTCAGACCCTAAGTTACTGGAGGCAAGATGAGGYTGGCTGGGTGAAAGGATCTTGCAGGGGAGGGTGGGAATGACTTCGGAGGAGGACTCTGAGCTATGTCATGTATAAGCACATGACCAGTGACTGGCACTGATTTTTAACTGAGATACTTTTCAGGTAAAGTGGTGATGTATTTTCTTGCAGCCATCAGTGGCTCCTTTTGCACATGTTGGGTAACCATCCAAGCTGGATCCTACCTTACATCCAACAGATGAAGAATTCCCTGTTGTTGTCAGCCCGTCACGCTGGCAACATTCCTACTCTGTACCCTGGAGGAAGTAATGGCTGCAGAGCCTTTAACTCCCCTACAGTCTCAGGGTGCACCTTTCTGAGGATGCAGCATGCAGGATTTATGCAACAGGGCACTGCCTGCTCATGCCAGCTGAGGGAGTCCTTGGTGGGAGGGATCTCTCTAACTCTACCCCTCTCTTGTTTTCTTTTTCATACCTACGGAATTTGTCCTTGAATTTCTCCAGCTCCTCACGGTTCTGGCCCAGCTCCATCTCCAGGTAGTCCTGACCCGACTCCAGCTCCCTCTCCATCGCCTCCATTTTGTTAGTCACATATGTCAGCCGTCGGCGCAGCTCCTCATTCTCATGCTGCAGTAGCCTGGGGCACACAGGAACAAGGTACCACTGAGCGCACAAGGGGTACTCCACACCAGCACCCCCGCTCCACTGCCCTGCTCTAGGGCCCAGACCCCACACAGGGGCTCCAGGAAGTCAAGAACTGAACTGGCAGGAGACTCCAGCAAAAGGTGCATCTCTGTCAGGAGAGGGACACTCAAACTCTCTTGGAGCAGGGGCAAAGAAGCACATGCCAGCTGGCCAGCCACAGCTCCCAGCTCCTTCTCAGGTTACAGTGCTTGGACAAAGCCCACTAGCCAGATGAGCTGCGCAGCTCCAGTGGCCCTCACTGGTGAATGAAACCCACTCAATAATTTATCCCAGTCCAGGTTAGAAGAGTTGAAGGCAAAAAGAGTAAAATCATCTTCTCCTCCCCTGAAACTGTTCAAAAGCCCTCACATCTTTAATACATGGTGGAAAGAGGACTCCATACAGCCTTAAGCCCAGAAGCAGAGGTGGTGGGGTGCATTTACAGATGTGTTCACAGCTGCCAGTCAACACCATTCCAACGCAAACTGCTCCGTTCCTCCCCAGCCAGGACATGCCTGGTGGTCAGAAGGATTTCCTGTTGTTTTTCATTCCTTTGTGCTCAGTTGCTCGGAGAAATCCAGAAGCACGGCTTCTCTCTGGCAATGCAAGCTTTCTCCTCACTACGGCTTGGAGCTCAGTGCTAGCAGCTGTCTGTGTCCCACACCACCACCAGCAAAGGGCTCAGCTCTCACCCTCAGTCAGCAGCAGGCCCCTGCATACTGCTTCTGGTGGCTTACACCAAAACAGTGCAACAAGAAGGGTTAAAAAAGGCACTCCTCTCTCCACCTGTATTAAAGGCTTCGTCTCCTACTTTCTTTCACACCCACCAACTCCTCTGCCTGCACCTGCACTGGGGGTCTATGTTCCCTCCCCCTCCAGGGCAAGAGACATGTAAGGCAGAGGTTGGCAAGGCACAGACTAAAGCTCTGCCCACATGGCCCCAAGAAGACTGAAGATCTGAGAGGAGCCCGCAGGGCCAGTCAACTTTGCTGTGCAGGTGGCACAGGCAGGATGTGAGGAATCAGCACCCACACAGTTGCAGCATAACAGGCATAAAAGGAGAGCAGGACACTTACTTCATCCTTTCTGCATCCGTCAAGGGTTCCTGCACAGGGAAGAAAACAGCTGTGAGATTCTTTCAAAGGAGGAGTTGATCTCTCACACTGTCCTAAAGGGCAGAGTCTTGGTTGCTAGACCCTAACCTGTGTGTTCTGGTTCAGGGTAGAAGGGCTAGACTAGAAACCACCACACAAGTTAGGTAACTTTACTCTCCCATGGTGCAATCTCAGCATCTCTTGTAACATCATCACCTTAGCTGGTGTTTCAGCTTCCTCCACATCCACAGTTAGTGGGTAGCAGGAATCTCACAGGCCAGCGTACACCGAGGATTAAATTGTCACCACAGCAATCACAACACCCTTAAAGCCCCACAAAAAGAATGAGAGAGAATCATTTGGGAGCTGAAAAATATGTCTACCATTTACACCACCCAGATTGTGCTGTGAAAAGGGTTTCTTTCTGCAGACCTGAAACCAACCACTGTAACTATTCTGGGATAGCAGAAGAAACACCAAAAGGTAAGAAAAGCCTGTGAAAGACATTAACATTCTGGGCAAGATCCCCAGAGATGGCTGCAGCAGGGACCTGCAGAACAAGGAGACACAGCGCAGCAACAAGAGCACACAGCTCAGCTATTCTCATTTCCTTTGCACTCTCTGTGTCAACCCGTGAGATGGCTGCTGCCTGCCAGCATGGCTGGGAGAGATTTAATTAGCACTAGAAGCAACCGTATTTTCTGTGAAAGCCCAAGACTGTGACCATTCTCACGAAGTCCAAGCTGCCCATGGATTATTTTTGGTGCTTGGTACCAACAGCACTGCACAAACCCAAAGTGCTGCCACACTTTAGATTGTCCATTAAGTGTCACAGCCAGCTCTGGGCTGAGAGGTCATGCCACAGACAGTTGTGGATGAGGTTGTTGAGCTGCTAGCAATATTACAGAAGGCAAACCACCCCAGTCCTGGCCCTAAGACATCATAGGGCTGCTTCCTTCATCAATTCACACTTTAGAAGAATGGTCCTTACCACCTGCATACATCCTCCTGTCCCTAAAGGCAAAGTATCAATCCATTCTTTTCTTACATCCTGACCCCACATGGCAATCGGTTAATTCATGCAGAATTATCTAGCAACTGCCTCCCCTACCCCCATAAATACACACACAGCAGATGCTAGTGACCAGGCAAAGGGGATAATGTGATTCCTATTAAAACAACGTGATGGCCCCAAAGCAGGCTGGAGAAAAGAGGAGAAGGCTTACAAAGACCTGAAACAGCCATCATACAAAGATCCAGTACCACAAGACAGCCAGGCACAGGGCACACGCAAAGCACTGGGAGCATCCCAACRCCTCCTGACAAGAGAGCCGCCTGCCTCCTGCAGATACCTGCTGCCCCACAGCCTGGAGGGCCTCCAACCTGCAAATACCTGGGAGGTCTGCAGTGGAGAGAACAGCACCACCTCCTGCCTTCCTAACTCCTGGGGCAAAAGGGAAGCTGGTTCCTCCCAGGAAGATGGACCCAACCTGGAGCACAGCCATGAGTGGCACACACAAGAGAGCAGCTTCTGCTGATCAAGCACCCACAACATGAGGTCTGGGGGCCTGCTCTCACTCTCTCCACTGGCTAGACTAGATGAGATCCAGCTGGGGGCTTTGGCCTTTGTGAGACCCCTGCCTGTGAGCCGGTGGCCCTGGCACCTACCTTGTTCAGTGCCAGGCTGAAGGAAGGGGAGGATCTAGATGGGGTAGGCCCCTCCTCCCGACTCCAGCGTGTTGGAGTGGAGAAGGATCCTTCCTCTGGGTAGTTCGGCTCCACTGCACACTTCTGCCCAAGTTTAGCACACAGATGGTGTGGCTGTAATAGCCGTGAACAGGGACTGCTTTCATCCTTTCTGCCCTCTGCACTGCTTTTCCATGAAGACAGTGAGTGCTGCTGCCCAGAGGATGTCCCTGCCAGCCCCAGGTCTGCCAGCTGCTGCAGCTTATACTGACACAGATCTACTACCCTTCTCTCCAAGGAAAGGAGTTTTTCCTTACTGTCCTTCCTCCTAATGACGGGTTTCTTTCTTAGTCTGGAAGCTCTCTCAGCCTCATCAGCACACTTTCTCTGGCACGAAGCCATTCCCAGTCCCTCACATTTCTTTTCTGCTTTTCTTCTGCTTGGGCAGGGGGATCTTTCAGTTGCACGCTTGGTCTTGACCCCTTGCAGGTGACCTTCCCCTTGGCCTTCTGGCACAGAGCTTCTGTGGAAAAGGGGAGAATTCTGATCTTGTTCTGCTCCCCTGGTCTCTCCCAGTGAGCGCAAGCGGATGGGACTCAGCACCCGCTGGGTAATCTCATCCAGGAATTTGGAGAACTGCAGTTTTTCCTCTGCGATCTTCTCCCTGCGCTTGACAGAGTCAGCGGCACTGCTGCTGCTGTGCTCCAGTGAGCGCTTCTCCCTRTGGCTGAGGCAGAGCTGAGGATCACTGTACTTGCGTGAGCCATGGCCACGGGAAAGCATCTCTACTGAGCAGGACTTGCGTAAGCTCTCAGGGCATGGGCCTGTCATGTTGGTCTGCTTCAGGATCCCTTTGAGAGGCAGGTGTGTAGAGGAGACCCGAAACTTCTTTGGTGTCAGGACTTCAGGAGGCTCTTTAAACATAAGCGAGCGTTCCAGGCTTCTGCTCTTGAACGAGCAAGTGGGACGGTGTCTTTCATCTCCAGACACCACAACCGTCTCCATGCTATGGCTCACAAATTTGCTGAGGTGCCCACGACTGCGGTTTGGGCACTGCTTCCCACTTCGCTGCCCCATCTTCCCACCACGTGGAAGTGCTGGCGAGACACTCTGGCTCTTGATGTTCAACTCTGCTCTGCACCCTGTCACTTCCTTCTCACTGCTGGACTCCAGGGACCACGATGAGGAGAAGTTCAGGTTGCAAACCTCAAACCCCTCTGCCTGCTTGAGCTGGCCTGCCTCGGTGTAACTAAACCCTGTTTGCTGGTGCAATGGTGTTAAGCCCTTTGCCACCTGGCAAGCCGTTACCTGACTCTGCTCGGCCAAGATCACTCCATCCTGGTCGTCACGAATGATGGGTACCTCATGGCGGATCTCGCGATGCTGCGGGGGTGCCTTGCGGTAAGGCTTCTTTGATGGAGCTGTGCTTGACATCCTCCCACCTGCGTGGCTCCGAAAGCGGGTTACCTACCAACAGCAGAAAGTGCACAGAAGAGAGAGTCACAGGCGCTCCATCGAACCCTAGAAGTGACCCAGCAGGAATTCGGCTCCCCTGGAGTCCCAGAGCAGGTCCCCATGCAGAGTGCTAATAGAGCAGGGAAAGGATGTGGCCACAAGCCTTGAGCAGCAGCTGCAGGAGAGGGAGCAAAGTAAGAGGTAGCTGTGTCCTTCTCCCAGCTAGTGAGAGCAGAGAGCTGGCACATCCTCTCCCCCCCTCCACACACGCTCACTCACGTAGTTTGTGTGTGTCCAGATTATATATAGCAAACGAGAACAGACCTCACAGCAGCATATTGATTAGGCTCTTTAGGAAAGGCCTTTTCCAATATGGAAACTGCAAGCCTTACAGGCAGCAGTGACAGCTGGAGCAGGAGTTATTGATCATGTGCTGTCACTGTCAACAGGGACTATGTGGGAGGAGACTCCAGCCATTAAAGAGCCCAAACCCAGAAGTTTTTGGCTTACACTGGAACCCCAATAGAGCAGACCACAGGAGGCTTGTCAGAAGGAGGTACTATAGCATTACAACTGCTCACTCTGTCAGAAAAGACAAAGACCACCCCCAAGTCACAGGTGGCATCAAATTAGGGAGCAATGCCATTGACATTGCTACCTAAGGCCAGATTTTGCAACATGCAGCAGAACCACTAGCGGAAAGACCAGATTAGTCCCTTTACCTGAGCCGTACTGGGCAGGATTCTTCTTGCTGCAGGAGCAGTAGCAGTACAAGAGCAAAAAATGGGGTAGAAGGAAAGCAGCTATCTTGTACACATGGAAGAATTTCCTTCCTTTCCACCACTTTGGGACTGCAGTGGAGGGCAGGAAGACTTCCCCCAAGCAGCCAGGATTTCAACCACCCCATTGCACACAAGACAAGAAGTCTCAGAGATGCCAAGCAGTCCCTGCAGAGCTCGATACCAGACTTTCCCCGATGACAACATATGCATCGTTCATAGTCCCCCTATATTTGGGGTAAGCGCCCACTTCTCATTCCCCTTTCCCTTGCTGGATCCTAACACTGATCAAGCCTAGCATCTCTGCAATCCTCAGCGCCTGACCTGCAGCACTTCAAAGTGCAGGACCTGCCGCAACTCAGATCACCCTCTCCCCTCTTCTACAGGCAGGGCCATTTGACTCCCATTCACATACCTTCAAGGCAGCCAATGGATACCACTGAGCCAGTGACCTAGCAGACTTCACTTGCTTTGTGTTTTGGCCAGTGGAGTTTTACATGTTAAGTGTCTAAATGGAGCCCCAAGAAGTCTCTCCAGTTCTCATCCACTCTTGCCTAGCTGCATCTTCGTGACACTTAGACTGAGTCCCCTGGGAGGACTGGCAAGTGTGAGGTGTCTGCACCAAGCACAACAGGCTTTACACTTCACAGGAACATTTGCAAGCTGTCCTCCACTCTGCTAAAAACACAAGCTCACAGAAGTTTCTCACACCTTTCCACAGACATGAACAACTTCCTAGGACTAACCTGTAAATCTCCACCATCAGAATGCTGGAAACTCCCCCTTGCTGCAGTCATTCCCTCAAGGTCCCTTCTCCTAAAAAGACTCAAGTAGGTGAAGAGATCTCTAATACTTTAGAAAAATCACACCCAGCATACCGAATGCACATTCCACTGCATCCCCAAGCAAAACAGATGGGTCTGACTTGCTGGGAAGACATTTCTCTTCTTCAAAGAGGAATGCTGAAATCCTGACCAGAAGCAGGTTTGTCAACACCCCACCATCAAACAGGTGATCGAGGGGACTCTTTTGCCAATTCCTGCCAGGCTAAGGACAGGAGATGCGCATGGAGATATCCCAAGCTGAAATCACAATAATTTCACTAGCCCACAAGGACCTGAGCACTTACCAGCCTGGGCTCAAATTCGAAGCCTCATGAAGCGGGGACACTCACTCAGATGCCCTGAAGAAGAGAAACAAATAGCTTAGCATCCATCAAAACAGCCAGTTTGAAGTCTCATTCCATAAATATGTAAGGAATAGGGAACGTTTATAACCAAGGACAATTGGATGGTCATCTCACTCCAGGTACCTGCCCCAACCCATATCAGATCTTCTGAAAGTACATGAAATTAGCTTAGGATAGTTGGGCCACATATCCCAGCAAGAGCTGGAAAGGCACCTGGCAAGGATGTGTCCAAGGCACTCAGGCAACTAGAACCACACAAACTCAAAATTCATGAAGCAATAGCTTCAAGGGAACCTTGGTTCTAGGAAGGACTAAACAAACCTCCTGTGAAATGGGACCCTCCCAGCTAATCTTCCCTGCTACTGCAGAGGGACGGTAACTGTGAAGCCTTCGGTACAGAAGCTTGGTAATGCTGACAATTACCTCACTAGTCCTTTTAAGTCAGTGCTTCTCACCTACAAATGAGATGGCAATTATCAGACTCTTGTTTGAGCCAAAACATTATGTCCTTGTGCCTACAGCTGTGGCAACCCACACCTCCACTAGAGAGGAAGGTAAGCTACTCTCCAACTTCCAGCAAGCAGTATGCCATGCTCTACCTTGCTGCTAATAGGCTTCTGTAAAATAGTGTCCAGCCAACCAAGGATACAACAGAAGTTCAGAAACAACCTTCCTCTCTGTTCAAAGCCCAGGGTACCCATCACTACAAGAAGAGAATTAGGTTGACCTGGGAGCCAGCTGTAAGAGCGTAGCTCTGTGGCCATCACTCTGCCACTGACACGAGAGAGACTGTAGCACAGCCTTCCCTTCCCTGATGCACTTCTGCTGCTGTGCTACTTTTTCCCTGTCAATGGCACCAAGCCCTGGGAGGCGGGACAGGAGCACAGGGTGTGGAGCAGTTGTACACACACGGGGAGAGCCAGACTGAAGGCGAGTGGAACAGGCAGGCAACCAGGACCACGCAAACTGAAGCTTTGCCAAAACAATCTGAAGAGGTGCCCTAGTGCTGGCCCTGCCCCAACAAGCTGTCTGGCCCCTTTCCTTACTACAATACTATAGTCGGGTCTCGACTAGCACAGGAAAAAACAGCTTCACAACAGTGTAACTGCTCTGTGGGGCAAACTGTAAAGTATGGGGGGAGAAAGAGAGAGAGAGAGGGAGAACGTGTACCTCCAAGAAGGACCAGGCCAGCACAGTTTGAATCTGCTYTTCCACCAGCTCCCAGCAGGAGCTGGTTCAGCATCAAGGAAAAACCACAGCCACATGGGCTGGCAGACAAGCAGAGGCTTCCAGGAACACCTGCACCCATGGGTCCATGCATGTTTCCATTGCAAAGGTGCTCAGAATGAACACGCCAGAGGCCTCCCTGTCTCTCAGCACACAGTTCCTCAGGCTCAAACAGGACTGTCCTGCTTCCTACCCCAGAGCCAGGAACTATGCTACCTGCCATCTCATCCCCACCTACCTGGAAAAGATACCGGGATTTGAAACCTACCCTCATGATCTGAGAATTTCCAGAGACACTTAAATACTCACAGTGCCTCCAGGCAACTTTCCCTCAAACAAGGACTTACAGATCCAAAGTGACGACGTGTCCAAACATCTCTGGCCGCTTGTCTCCGAATCAGCTTTCCCCTGTCAGCATCCAGCAGTATCTGGCCGACAGCTCCTGAAACATGAGAAGGGAAACTTGGTGTCAGTCGCCTATCAGCACAACACATGGAAACAGCCAGGCATGCGCAGAGCAACCCACAGCCAGGTGCCAGGGCAGGAGTCAGCAGCAAACTGCTGCACCATCAGGCTACTGTCTAGTGCCAGGACCCTCCAGTGAAACAAGCTCCTTGTCCTCACTGTGTCCCAGAAAATGAAGGTCTTTTAACCATCTCTCCACTGAGCAGGATGCCTGTGCAGACCAGTAACTGATCTCTGAAAGGCACCTGTTTTTTCTAGATGGCTCCAGCGGTCACTGCTTCCCCACCTGCATTCCTGTCCAACACCAGGAATGCAGCCTCTGTCATTCTGCTCCAACCACCCTGCCACACCAACCTAATTTTGTTCTGCAGACTTCCCTGCACTGAACAGCACAGTTAAGCCCTCCTTGCCTACAATACCTGAGCATCCTTTGCTACCACAGATAGAGAATCCCAAGGTGGCTCAATTCACCACACCTCTGTTCAGAGAGGAGCAGATACTCTCTGCAGACTAGATGGATCTTGTGCTCCAAAGCAGAAATGGATATAGGTAATATCCAGAAATAGAAGGCGGCACTAACTCGGCTCACCACGCTATTCACAAGCCTCTCTCTGAAGGAGCTTGCTGTCAAGTCCACATTCTGACTACCCTGGAGAAGCTCAGCTTTAGCCTGGAGCTACAGCAGGAGATAGCTCTTCAGCTATTCTAATTAGCACTGTAATACAAGAGGAAACTTAACCTCCTGGTTCCTTTTATCTGCCCTTTCCATCTCTCATCAGTAACGTTCCTTAACATTTACAGTTCTCTCCCTAGCAGGCTATCATCTGCAGTAGCTCCAATTCTACTGTCTTCTAGCTACTACCCACTGTAGTTCCAGTCTCATTTCTAAGCTCACTGACAGTTACAGCTTCACTGGAATGGCTCATTGAGGGCTACAAGGCTTGGGTTCACACTGATCAGCATCAGCAACAGTCACATCTTCCAGACGAACAGACATGAACACACAAAGGGTCAGAAGACTGCAGTGGAAACCTAACAATTTGCTTTGTTAATGCAAAAAGCTGAGGATTCTTCCACCCCCTCACAAAGACAAAACACACACAACCTCTTTCTTCTTCACAGTGAGGGAGTGCAGTGACAGTGACTGAGTGCAGCTGCACAAGCAGTATACAAGCTTGACTCTAGCTGTTTTCACCAGAGAGCATCCCTCAGTGTAAAATCTACTTGCAGAGTAGCTATGTTCTCTGTGTGATCTGGGAAAGGCAAAATCTTTACCACACACCAGAAACAGATGTGATCTAGCACAGAATTGCTTAAGACTATTCTGTACAGGGCCCACAGAACTAACAGCCACTTGGCATGCACGCAAAACCACAACACTACCCATTGGCATCACTCTGTCTCCAGTAACAAGAAAGAGGTCCATAGCATACAAAAAAAGGTCCAAAAAGGAAGTCTTTCGACAAAAAGGGAAAGCACTGAAGAAAAAAAAAAAAAAAAAGCAACATTTGTAGGCACCTACTGTCTTTCTGATACTTGGCAAGTCCCTTGAGGCCTGAGGTAGCTAATACTTAGCTTTGGTTCTAGGATGCACACAGTTTCTGCCTGCTTGCTGTTGCAGCAGCTGAACATTCCCTGCAAAGAGGCAGAGGACTTGCAGGGTTTTCCTCATCATCACCTTCTCTTGTTGCCTTTTCCAACCTTACAAAACAGCCTGCTTACCAGTGTTCAGGGTCAGCAATCTCCCTTCCTCAACAGAAATATGGTGATTATGTTGCAGAGAACATTTCTTATTTCAGGCACTGTGTCATCTTTCCAGCCTTTTCCTCTTAAAAGCAGCATTTCTTTAACCTTGCTTTTTATTCAGAAAGATAAACTTGTATGACATGGAAAATACATTCCATAATACAATCACAGTCACATTTGTTTCTAATGCAACACTACAGAAACACTCATTGGCTATCACACAGTCAGTGTACTCCAAAAAACTCCGAATGCAATACCCACATGTAAAAAAAATGATGCTACTGTCCTGTGCCACATATCTGATCACCACAGCTAACCCAGAATTTTCACTCTGTGTGGGCCAACCTATACTCTGAATGCATATCCAATACAGGACATTGGCACATCCTGCTTTAGGAGTCAACAATGTCTCTTCACTAGCATMATGAGAAGCAAAAGCAAGAGAGACTTGTCCAGTTGCCTTCCTGTGCTTACGGAGAGAGGCAACCTTGGCCTCCACGTGTCTCAAACCAGACTACATGAGAAGCTGCTGCAGTAAGCCTGATCAAGACAACTAATCAGCAAGATGGATGATGCAATARCTGCATCAAGAGGTCTTGTCCAGGACAGACAAACAAGCTGTGTGAAGTTAAAAGCAGCACCTGTAGAATGCTGGTGCTGAGTACAATGGAAAAGGACTGCAAGGTTATTAAAGGGCACTTTAACATTTAATGAGACAAATCTTTTCATTCAGAGAAGGCATCTCAGTTAAAAGTACGTTCAGATCAGTAGCTGCCGGCTACTTTGAAGCTCATTTTAAAATAAAAAGATGACACCTCCTAGTGCAGAAACTCGTATCTCAGTTCTGCTTGTACATCAATGCTCACGATTCAGATCCGAGTAATAGCATTATAGTGATGCTTGGATTAAAATTGAGTTTCAGGAGGATTATTGCTCATTCCTGCTTTTCCATACCAATTAACCTTGACTGTTAGGCAGAAACCTCTGTTCCCTGCATGGGAACAAATCCAAGAGCTATCAAGAAAAAGGGATCAGGCTAGCTGTTGAACAACAGTCCATGTAGCAAGCCCTACTTAACGCCTAACATATTTCCAAAGAAAATGAAATCCCTAGACTCTACAGTCTTACATAGTTCTTACTGAATGTAAATACCACCGGACATATCACGTGTCTGTCATACCCATTGCACCCTGCCCAAGTCTCTTAAAAGTAATCAGAATCACACTTTTCTTACAATCCCGCTCTCTCCTTCCACAATACAAAGATCCCGGTCCCCCTAATTCAGTTGCACTCCATATCCTTAAGTATGCATTTTATTATCTACTCTCTTTGCTGTGTTAAGAGTAGTTTAGCTTCCCTAACCCTTTTACAAAAGCCAGGACAGATCAGCATTGCCCAAGAAACACTAACATCGCTAACACGTAACTGGAATAGAACGCAACAGCTGATTAACATCTGAACAGAACAGGACAGGAAGCAAAGGACCCGAATCCAATCCCCAGAAGGAATGTTAATGGAGAATAAAAATACCCAGGGGAGATTTTGACCAGGAAATGAACGCTAGCTTTCTAATGCATATAAAAGCATAGAACCACCTTTAATGGCTACATTTGAAATTGCAGAAGAACCACCTCAGCAAAAGGTCATTTGCCAAGTTACCTTTAGCACTGACAGCTACATCAGAGGCTAATGACAGGTTCTCATCCAGAAATGCTGACACACCAGAAGCCTGTTTAGTTTGTTCAGTGATTCTGTTAGCTTGATCTCTTTAGTTAGTTCAGTGATCCTTTCTTTCAACTCTCACAAGGTGGTTTAGGCTACAAACTTCCAGAGCCTCTTTGTCTTTGCACTTGGGTTTCATGTCCTTCCCCACTCTGTCTTCTTACCTGTGTTCTTTTAAGATCTTCCATGGGAAGACTTTTGGAGCATGTTTCTCAGATATTTAAAGAGATGTATACCAGGCCATTAGAAAACAACTCATGGAGATTAGGAGAACTCTGAAAAGTTCCTGAAAATAACTGTCTGGGCCCTGCTAGAAAAAGCAAATCTTGATACTCTAACATGTATCTGGCAAAAAGCTGGTAGATCACGAGGGAAATTTGGGAGCCATGTCCTTAAACTTTCTCAAACACAAGCTAGGGAACAGCTACAGCAAGCAAGCATTTGAAGAGAAGTGAAGGAGGGAGCGGGTGAACAGTTCTGTAGAAAATCAACATGTAGGAATTCCCTTCCCAGACCTCTGTCAGCTCCTGTGCTGCGTAGGAGGGGAAGAAAGGGGGGGGGGGGGGAGGGAAATCATACATTACCTTCCTAGAGCATAAAATCAAAAGGCATTTAATTAGAACAAGGTAGGAACAGCTTGAATTCTTCAACCACTGAGAAGCGGACTCTCAGCCCCTGTAAGTATTCCCTAATTCTCATACAACCCCCAGCAATTAGTATCAGCAGTCCTCTTGTTTCAGCCTTCGGTTTCAGAAGTTGTGGGAAAACTACAGTCTCCAGCTCCTCAGTGCCAGGGACTGAATGTCACCAAGCCGTCCCTCTAGCAGAGAATACAGCAATGCTAGAGAATGCTCCATTACTGCAACCTATATACTTGCCTCAATATGCTCTCCAAAACACCCTGTCTGTCTATGAGTTGCAGTGATGCACAGATGGCTAACACACTATGCAGTATCTACACAGCCGGACAATGGAGCAGAGCACATTATTTGCATTATTTACAGAGGACAGATGGACAAGTTGTTGCAGTGACCCAGCCTACAGAGCATCTGCAATGTTGAGGAGGCGTTAAGTCCAGCCCTGATGCTTGCAGGTGCTGGCAAAAGCAAATTTCAAGAAATGAAATGGCTGTTTACAGCAGCCAGCTTTATTCTGAAATGCTATCACTACAACCATGCTTGCAGAGTAATTCATGTGCCAGTTTTGTTCCCATAGAGCTTTCACCCACAAGCAGAAAACGCAAGATGTATTGACTAGATTTATCCTTTTCAACAAGAAAGAGAACTGACATCTGCAGTACTTACATAGTAACTTCTTCCTTGGCCACGAGTTTAGTATGTCCATAAGTCACCATACATACTGATGCACATACTGGGGGGGGAGACGGTGACCGGAAAGCAGCATCAAAATTGGGTAAAATTTCTTTCAAGCTCTGCCTAGCTGTAGAAAAGTCGAGCTCAAACCTGCTCAGCCATCTGAAACTTTTGAAACATTAAACATTTGTGAAAGTTTTGAGATGTTGCTTTTGCTGCGTACACATCCCGCTAACCAGGTCTGCAGGCACTTTTATCAGCAGGCTGAGGAGGAACCTTAAAATAACATTTCAGGAGCCTGACATCTGTTCTAGACAAGAAAAAGTCTAATTTATAAGGAGGAACAATCTATTTTAATCGAACACTGTGGCTAAGAACAACCAAGTTGTACAAACGCTTGCAATGATCAGTTCGCCCATCCTCCACCAACACGCACCACAACAGGCTCTTTCATTCCACGATCACAGGGCTGCAGCCAAACATGACATACTGTTCAGCAAGTAATAAAAAGGATCAGCTTTTTCCCCAAGGTCTTGTCTACATACACACTGTACTAAATTAAATTGACTTAGAAAATAATGTAAAGCAGTATAACCCTCCTGGGTAAATGTTCTTAATTCAGTTTAAGAGCACTTTGTGTTGAATCAACTTAAGTTAAATAGATAGATACAAGACACAAACTAAATTAAGGATGCCTATACAAGAATGCTGCACTAATATAATCACAGCTGTTTCTAATCTGATTAAGTTAAATCAGTACAACTTCCCTGCAATGGCAAAATCCTTACYAATATTGAAGTTAACCCTTTTTTTGCCCTTTTCTACTTCCAAAGAAGGTTTTGCTGGCTTTTGCGTTTGGTTTTTTTTCTTCCAAAAAACCCAGAGTAACATCTCTCTCTCAGAATCAATGTAAGCTAACCACACTACACAAGGTATATTAAGGTATTAAAGGTATTGACATTTATATGACTTGAAAGTTTTACTACTCCTATGCCAACTAAACATCATAATAATGCTCAGACCAGCATGGCATAACATTTTCTCTACTCTCCCCAAGCAAGAGGGGAAGGGTGATCACAAATACTTGCGCTGTACCCTGCTTTCCATACACCCACGCAGCTTTTGCTTGCTGCTGTCCAACATACCTGGAGCAGTTCAGACACCAGGAAGGCAATGTTCCCCACTCGCTCATTCCTAAGGGTATGGCTCACAGCTTATCTGAGCAAACTGGAGTGTAGAGCACATTATCTAACTGCCCCCAGGCATGGTCTTACTACTGCCCCTCTTCCACCAAAATATGAAGGTCTCTTCCTAACTGTGGGGTAAGCACTTACACAAAATAAGTCTGAGGTCACAGACCTAATGTGCTACAAATCCATACTCTAAAATCACCTCTCATCTCCTCAGTTCCCACAGCATTTCCCCTTGACATGTATTTGTCAAAATTAAATTCCAGCAGCTCCAAAATTACTGGGTTTTTTTCCATTCCTCATTCAAAACTATCTGAACTGTTCCTCCTGAATATCAAGACTTAATTTATCTTCATTCTTTTGCTACTCTCACTTTCATCTCTACCTGCTTCTTCAATCAGGTCTCTTCGAGCTCACTCCAACCTTCCTCTCCAGCAATGCAACCATCACCCTCTCCTCACTGCTGCCTTCTACTGCCGTCTCTGAGCTACCATATACAGAACTAACTTCCTCTTCAGTACAAGTTTTCCATGTTCAGCACAGAAAGACAATAGCGAGAATCCTCTCAGAGCTCCTTGCAGAGCACTAAATCCCTCATTGGCCTTCAGAAACTAAATTGTGCCACAGCTCTGAACAGTGTGGTGAGCTGTCACTTCTGCTGAGTATCAGCAGCAGCCATGAAATCAGAGTTGTAAGTCCATTTCATTTATTATTTTTTGGAAAGAGCTATTTTGAAGCCCAGATCACATGGCAACACGGACTGTAGGTACACACAAGAGTTCAGTTGCTAAGGGAACCACACTTCCACATTTTCTATTTTACAAGATTTAAATTTCAACTGTCAAAGGGCTGCAGGCACATTTTCGCAATAAACTGGTCTTGAGTCTCAGATTCACACTGGTAGCTTCTAGCTACATAAGGTTATGCGGCCCCGCACCAACTCTAGAATTCCTGCTCACCATAAACACATGCAATCAGGAAGGCAGGAACAATTTCCATTCCGTAAGTAAAGAAATTGAGGCACTAGGAGAAAAAACAGCTTTCTGCACTGTTTTTGCATGAAATTCCATGTTAAAGAAAAACAGCCTCAGCTGTCATAAGAAAGGAACTGCAGGAAAATTCAGCAAGACACAGCCTTATTTCTTGTACCTGAAACAAGAGGGATCTGGGATAGAAAAGAGAAGGAAAGTGTGCATGAGCTAAACACCTACCTGACAGCAATTGAGTTGAATAGCCTGCAATTCTTTATAAGTACAAATAAAGCAGCAACCCTGATCCAGTAGTAGGAGAACAATATTTGTACTATACTCAATTCTCTCTGCTGCTGGGGTTTAATCCCAGCAAGAATCGTTTTGGTTTAATTAGCTTTTCCCTAGCAGATGGTCAGATGTGAGAGGCAGAGAATGGTACAGGCTTAACTGTTGGGTGATTGTGCAGCTGCATCTGTAGCTGAACAGTTAAGCATGTCCAGGAGTCCAGCTGTAGTTTGCACGACACAGTCCGTCTCTGCCATTAGCCAAATGTCAGCTGCTTCTTCTCCAGACTGTATATCAGTCAGAGGCACTACCCAAAGGCAGGCAAACAACTAACATGCAGTCTCACCACCATCCCCTTTCTCAGACAAAACCCTCAAACCTTAATCAACTGAAAGTCCCTCTTTCTTTGGTGACAGAAGCACATTCAGAAGCATTGCCATGGAAACTTGAGCCATCCTCTGTGCTATTCATCAGAGAAGATCTTCTAGCACAGAAATATTCTATGATCTCTACGGCACTGAATACAGACAGCAGTCAGTATAATGAAGCAAAATTACAGACTCCAGCATTGTGCAAGGATAGCAGTGGGTCATTCTTCAACCAAGCCGCCTAATCCTCGCTTCACCTACAACGAGCAATAGCTCGTTATAAGCTGGCAGGGAAAAGCAGTGTAGCACTGAGAGAAACAGAAGTGGTGTTAGAAGAATAAACCTATCCAGCCAAAGGGAAAAAAGAGAAAGGGGTTCACAGCCTTTTCCCAAAGCTGATCACATCCTACCACTTTCCCTTCCCTGAGGTTACGAGTGATGTTGCTACTGACTCCTTTGCAAAGCAGGATTCCTACCAGGCACAGACACCTCCCACTTAACCCAAGTCACAGCCATTACCTACTCTGGAGACTGCATCAAGTATTCCCCATCAACTTCCACTCAGCCTCTGCACCCAGGCACGATGTGGAGTGTTAGAGCACCCACACCTACATACTAGCAGTAGTCGTCTCAACAGGCCACAAAGGCAGAACAAGGAAAGGAGACAGCTTTCAAAAACATGCTTTGGGCCTAGCAGATTCAGAGCCTGAGCCAAGGGCAGGAACAGGCACAAAACTTGTCTCAACTCTGTAAACAATAGAGCAGCATGGTTCCTGAAGCAGAATGTAACCCTGGAGCATCTTCTCTCTTTTTTGTGGTGTGGCCCTGTAGTTAATCTGCCTCAGTTTGCCTCATTTGTTTTTTTTGTTGGGGTTTGGTTTTTTTTTAARCTTTTTTTTTTTTTAATGATTCTCTTAGTCTTCAGCACCACTGAACTACTGAGAGATTTTATTCTGAGAGTTCAGTCACAGAAATACAACACGGTTTAATCCAGCTTAGGAAAAACAAACAGATCCACCCACCCGTCTTTCATTGGTGACCTGCTTAAAGCATGCAACTCGCTATGGCTCTTCTCTCCCCATTCACCTGGGCTCCAGTCAGTCCTTTTAACAGCAGGATCCTAACCACAGCAAAGGGGACCCACACCTCCACTCCCTGCCCTACAGTCTGTACATCAGGAGGCTGCCTGTCACCAGCAGTCACAGGCTACACTGCTTATCCTTCTGTATATGCTGTATTGTACCTCCTAGGTTCACGTTCCTCCCTTGCGGGGGATAACCACAGACACCCCACCTGAGACCAAGCATGGTTGCTTCAGCTCTTCCCTCAGGCACAATGCCTCCTCGGGGCAGAGTCAGAGCTCTCATCAACCATCTCCTTCCACATTTGTCATCATTGCTAGCACCAGTGTTGTTCTTCAGCTGTAACTAATAATGAGCATAAATTGTCTCAAGGGGCAACTGCAGTGAAGGCCCAGCACTTTAGTTTTACCACAGGGTCAGCTTGTCCAGACTAGCACTACATCCCCTGCCCAGCATTGCTCTTGTAAAACTGAAATGCCTGGTCTTTACCGCCGTTATCCTTTGGCATAGCATAAGCCCGTTAATTATTCTGAGGTTAAGGAAAAACATCTCCTTTTTAGCAGCGAAGACAAGCTCTTCACCTCCGCAGGGCTCCTCCCTGTGGACCCCCCGTAAGTAAGCTCTGTGCAGCTCTTCAGAGAGCAAGCTGGGAATGAGAGATAGTCGAGCTGCAAGTGAAGTCACCTATCCTCAAAGGGGCTCTAACTGAGAGCAGAGGATGATCAGCCCCAGATGTCCTAAAGAAAGCAAGCCATCATGTTCCAGGTACCTTTTTTTTTTTTTTTTGTCAAGTGTCAGACTAACCCACTCAAAGAGCCAGCAGCTCACCGCTCATCTAAGGGCAAAGACCATGGACAAATGCCAGTGTATAGCCAGGCAGATGTTGCAAAGATAAGGTGTTTGTCCAGTGCCGACAGCAAGCTGTTCGCTCACGCCTTCAGCTTCATGCAGCTGCACGAGCTCAGCTCTACAGAGTCTGTGACTCTGGACTAAGGAATGTCTCAACTGGAGAAACACCACATCTGCTGCCGGCTCAAGGTGCCCCAGGATCAGACCAATTCCCAATTTTACTGTCCATCTGTAGCCCTGCTTTCTGCTCCCTGTCCCACCAGGGGGAGATCTAGCTACTTGGTGAGGGTTACTGCTCTAGCCAGAGCAGCACATCTCCCCAGCAGAGGTGTTTGGGACTGGACACAGAAGCACAGAGGTCTGGATTCCTACACAGTTCTGAAGGCCAGCAGGGAAGCCAAAACAAGGAACTAGTCACTTTCTCTCCACAACATATTAAAACTCACTGACAGGAAAGAAAAAGGCCAAGAATCAGCCCTCCTTCCTCCTTAGCCAATGTCACATCTGTTTCATTCCAGCTCCCTTACGCCCTTCCTGGCAGTCAGAAAGTGACAGCAGAAGCAGTACTTAATCCTAAACAAGACCTCCATTTTGGCAGCCGTAGCCTATATTGCATGACAAAGCTGAAACACCCAATGATTATACACACTTAAATGTTCTATCAATAACATTCCACTTTTACACTTACTTATATTTTGCTACACCTCATGTTGCCACAGGGCATATTGTTCAGTTTGGCACTGCAGAACAGAGGAAGGAAAAACAAAGATTCAGGCAACGCACTTTCTCATCAACACCCAAGCCCTAAAAGTCAGGTACGAGTCAGTGGCAACTAGTTTGAAATAAAATGCACAGTTTACATGAAATCAGAGAAGAGAGCCCAATGAGATTAATTTCCAACCATTTCACAATGGTAAGAGTCTTTTGCAACAAGTAACRTTCCCCTAATCACCCATCACTGAGATCCTGCTTTGAAAAGTGATACATCCTTCTCAAGAGAGGGTGGCATGGGCCAGTCTGGTAACAGTAGCTCTGCAGCAACTGATCCAGAGACTGTGGCAACAGCCAAAAAGCAAAAACTATGCTATAAAGCCAGAGCACTTCTGAGAGCCAATTCTTTCATGCCTGCTACTGTCTAAGGATGGCAGCAGGGAGGTCTTCTGCAGAAGACTAACTTTAATATGGAAATGACTGCCAGGTCACAGAATTTCAGGCTACTAGAAACTGCCAGAAAGGAAACTGCAAGCCCCAAAGATCAAAGCAAACTGGGTAATGAAGTGAACAGCCCAGGGCTTACCCAGGACACAGAAGATGCTCTGCTGTTCTTTCCACAAGCCTTGTCCATGGGCTGCCCATACTGACACTGCCAAAAGGGATCACATTTCCCTGTGCCAGGCAAATGAAAGACTTACATAAAGAGGACAAGGATGGCTTGCATGATAGGGGCATAGAAAACTAGTGACAATTTCTCACAGACATCATGTCAAGGATCCCAAGATAATGCATCTGCATCCTGATCTGCCATCCTTCACCAAGCTTCCCGTCCTCATCTCTTCAGGTACCAGCCAGAAAAAGGAAGCTTTTCCAGAAGAAGCTGGAGCAGTTCAGCTGCAGCACATACATGTAAGAACATTTACCCACCGACTGGGGGAAGCACTCCTGCCTGGGTTAAATCCCGCAGCCATTCCATCTCCAGGCAGACATCTCATGCACAGTTTGTACTGAGCAGAGCTTGATGGCACGAGCCACTCCATCATCTACTGATTGCCAAGAGCACACAGGCTGCAGGGGGACGAGCCAACCTTAATTGGCCTTATCAGTGTAAATTAAACCCTACAACACACCCAAGCAAACAGCCAGTTCCTTTGGAGGAGCAGGCATAAGTTATTTTGCTGCAGCTATAAAGGAAACATTGCTGCTAGGACATGCCCCTGGAGTGACTGTGCTGCTCAGCTCTCCCGCTGCATTCCTGGGGTTGTTTAGCATGGACTCAGCTCCAGCCTTTCCACAAGCAAGAAGTCTGAACCCTGACTGCCATCTGCAAACACAGCCAGACTCCACCTCCTGCATGCCTGCAGGCCACCAGGTGTGGCCAGGAATGGCACAAGCTACACACTAAACACACCTTTGATGTGGAGCTGAAAGCATGTAGCCAGAGGGCATGAACAGCACGCCGCCCGCCGCCGTGCTGACTCCCAGTGCAGGAATGTGGCTGCAACCACAGGCCAAGGAAGGCAAACACATTGCATTCCTCACCAGGCAGGGAAGGAAAACAAGCAGCAAGCCCACACACCCACCACGCTGACACCCACCACGCTCCCCACGCATGCCAGCCCTGCCACTGCCAGGACCCCAAAAACAGCTTCAGCCTCAAACTCATCTGTAGGAGAGTCCTCAAGTTCTCCAGGCAACTTCTTGAGCTATGGGGCAAGAGAAACAGAGCAAGGCAGGAGAGTTATCAACTGGGCATGCAAGCCACAGGGAGAAGAGCCGCCACCAGAGCTGGGAAGTAACCACGTTCCAGGGCAGGAACAGAGAGCTCTGTGCAGTAGCCTGGGAAGGGAATTTCCCTGATTTTTCCTATAAGACAAGGGGTGAACATAACACTGAGCCTTGTTGAGCTAAGGCAGCAGAGCTGAATAGGAAGCTGACTATGGGCATCAAGGGTGCTTGGAAGGATCCAGGCCTTTTTCCATCCCCAGAAAACCACTCTACCTTAAGTCAAGCAGCTTCTCTGAGATGCAGGTACTTCCTCATGACCCAAAAATCGTTTTGTAAACACTGTCCCCACTGCCCACAGAAACAGACCTGATCTTCATTGTACGTTATTCTCCCCCTACAGCACTGACACCTGGTCACTTACACGATCAAGAGAAGAGAGACTTGATGTACAAAAACCCAAGACATCAGGTAACCTCTTGTCTTGAGACCTCACTATTTTAGAGTCACAAGCAGACCCTATGCYCTAATCAGAAAAAAACACTACTCCTCCTTCACATGGCGCTGCTCCAAATCCCAAAGCTTTCCAAMGAATTCACAGTTCCCAAACATAAAGTTACTCTAAAGGGAAAAAGATGAGGATGCATCAGGAGGTGAAGTTGTCAGCAGCGATCCCAAGTCCACAAAAGGAAGGTTGTATTCTAACCCCCATGTTCTGAATCTGCACTCACTTTGTGTAATACAATTAAACATCAACCCACTCCTAAAAACCCATTGCCCAGTGCTAAGGGCCAACTGTGAGACTTAATAGCCAGTGTTCTCTCAGTGCCAAGCAGGAAAGCCAACACTCTCATGAGCACTGTAGCAAGAATATATCCCACTTGAATCTACACCAATATCCCAAAGGCTGCCAAAAAGAGCTTCTATCTGCTGTGCTTCACAGAGTAGGTTCTGAACTTCATCAAAAAAACTTCAGCACAGGGATGTCAGAAAGGAGCAGGATTTCATAAGGCAAAAGTGACAGAAACTCTTTAACACAAGCAGATATGGCAGAATATGTATTCCCTTCTAATTTCCAAGAAGCGAAGAGCACACACACGGAGGGAGCACTGTGCTGTCACTGCACAAAACACTGTCAGCAAATTCAAAGAACACCAATGAAGGGTTGAAACACTGTCATCTCTGYGGAACCTGGAAGGGGAAAGGTCAATGTAGCCACAAGCTCCAGAAACATGTTGATGCATCTAGCAAGCTGCCGGAGCAGGGATCATTTATAAGGCTGTGGCCCAGCTGCTCCACACCCCACATGTGCATTTCAAGGCCCTCACCGAGCAGAATGGTCTGATATTAGGTAACAAGAACAGACCAGATGAAGTCCAGTAGACTTTCCCATGTCCATTAAAATTCAAGGCCCCAAGCTACCTATTCACTTTCAAGCCAGTCAGGTAGCCTGCTGCAGTAGCTCCAGTACTTGGAAGAAAGAGGCATGAAAGGCCAGATTTACCAATAGATTTATATCCAAAGATATAAATAGAAGCCTGGCAGGATTTACAAAAGCACCCAAACAGATTAGGTGTCTAAGACACCGCATGCAGGAGAAAGGGCTTCTCCACTTCTAACCACTCCATACCTCTCCAACCCCAGCCACCACAAGAAAACCTATTTCAGAGAGGACGGAAGCCCCTGCTGCTCTACAGGTTGCCAAGGGCCATCCCTGTGCAATCCACTTCGACGGTGACGGCACCCAAACTCCCACAAGTCTCAACAGTGCAACTTGCAATGGCTGCAGCTCTCGCAGAATATAGGTCTGCCTGTTTCCTGGAATAGGAGCTGCCTCTTCAGCCTCTCCTCTCCCTTCCCCCACTACATCTTTATTTTTCATAGACTTAATACTGTTTCAAGGTACAACCCTCATCCTGCCACCGGTGGGCGGGTGAGTGGGGGAAAGGGGCCCTTTATAATTGTAGTGTTGCAATCTGCCAGCCCGGCCAGGCGGCCTGTTCCCGCCTGCACTGTATTAAATACCTTATAACTGATTACACCCCCATGGGGCATGATTAGCAGTCTTCAGAGAACAAAGTCTACTTTCATAAGAATAAGAACAGACACGTACTGCTAACCTACTACACAGCTGGGCAGGTGAGGAAACAGGGAAAAAAGGAGGGGGGGGGGAAGAGTTAACTGTACTGCTAACTATTCTTTCCTTCCGTCCCCTATCCCACCATCTCTGAGTTGAGTTTTCCACTGCCCTGAATTCTTCCCTTCAGACCTACCCCAGAAGATTCAGGTAACATAAGCTCATAAACAAACTGCCACCTGTGGAAGTCGGTCAAAGTCCTAACCTGGAGAGGTAAGACCTTGAGGCAAGCAGATTGAGCTTTGCTCTGGGTGACAGCAATTCCTTCACACCAGTTCCCAGGAAAAGGGAAGGGTGAATTCCAACAGCAGCATCAAAAACAAGAAGGAGGGAAAGCTCGAAATACGATCACATACCCACGCCCCTCTCTAACCTCTGTATATATCTGGAAAGTCTATATAAGTAAGAGCAAAGCATCTAATTCAATCTGGAGGTTAAAAGCTCTCCAGAATCAGGTGATCTTTTTTTCTTGTGGGGAGAGAGGATGCAGCAAACAGGAGGAAAACCCTCTCCATCTGAGATAGATAATAGGGATCCCAAACATACACAGTCCATATGCATTGCCGCAACAAAGAACCAGCCTGATGGAAACTTAGCCAATCTGACATGAAATGACCTACAACTCATTAGCAGGTGCCTTCCAAATCTCAGATGCCCACACAAACAGCCACAAACCTTATTTGGTGCTATCTGGCCTCCATCTCAGCAAAGCATGAAGAATCAAACAGACTGTACAGCCTTTCACCAAAAGGAATAAGAAAAATGGAGGCAACTCCTAGGCTCAAACAAGCCTGGGATAAGCCCTTCCAGCTACTCTCCCCAAACCTACAACAGAGGAGAGCAGAGCGGGAGGCTCCAGGAAAATGGTCTTATTTCAGAGGAACGCCTGTGCAGCAGCTTCAACAAAGTAGTAAGAACCCTTCTAACTGTGTCATTTTGGAAACAAGTCACCTGCTTTACCCAGAGCCTACTAGCTTTGCCCATGGCCCCATGGATGCTCATGGTACAGTCTGGAAGCACTTATGTTCAGTTGATGCATCTAGAAGGGGGCGCCTTGCTGACACATTCCACACAGATTCTTACCCAACCCACCCAAGAAAGGATTTGTTCATGGAGACACCAACCCAGCTAAAAATGATCTACTTTATCTGCTTTACTCAGCAGCTGGTCCTTCAGCCAGCCATACATAGGAGGTATCTGAACTGTACTGTCTAGTCTCATTTGTACAGCAAAATCTGCATATTCTCTTTATTACAGAAAGACCTGAAGGCACCAACTGACTTTAGGCTCTGATGTACTCAGCATTGATGTAAAAGCATCAATACATTTAGAGTTATCAAACAGATTGTGCTTCCAGGGTTTGGACAAATGGGAGGTTTCACCATAAACACAAGTTAGTCATTAGAAGCTCCAGGAGGTAATTTAAATTATTGCAGCCAGCACAAAAATAGTTTTACTTTGGGAGTTGAAGTTGCAAAGCTGTAATAAATCCAAGTCACACAGTGAAACTTTTTATAAAAGCTGAAAATTAGTTGTGAAGCCCCAAATGGCCTAGTATATAATTTGATTCTGCTACCATGGGCTAGCAAAAGGGAAACCACTCTTCACACTGTAAAAAAAAA
>JAYKAV010002921.1:1772044-1790823 GCA_035582835.1 Phoebastria nigripes | reverse complement strand
AAACAAACAAAAAACCCAAAAACTCATCATTCAGCTCCTAGGAGACAGAAGTAGTCTGCTTGCATTTTGTGTGTATATATACACACGTAAAATATATAGAAATAATAAATATATAAATAAAATTAAAAAACCCACACAGTAACAATGAATTGATCAATCCCCCACCATGCTGGGCAGCTATCAATCAGGCATCTGAGCTCAAATTGGAGCACTGCAATCCAACACTTTCCCCTGACTGCTGTACCCTCACAGATACCCTGCACGCACACCCCATTCCCAGAGTAAATTGCCTTCCACTGCAGAGAAGCACTCCCACTATTCCAATACCGGTATTCACCACCAGGGCAAGAGACCCTAATTTAGCCCCGCACGGGCCTTCTGCAAACTGCTAATCCCCAATACACAGCTGTTTTTCAAATGTACAGGCATGAGCAAACTGTAAACGATTTATGGCGCGTGGCAGGAAGACTCCTGGCTCCCTGCGTAGGCAGGGTTTTGGGACAAGATCATGCTTGGACTAATGTTTATATTGCAAGTTGTCAGTCAGGTAGTAAATCATCTGCGGAGCTGCACAGTAATACAGCTTTCCCCATCCAGCTGGAGCATTGACGACACTGAATCCTGTTATAGCCATTTCAGATACACCTGGGGACCTATTTACAAAGGCATCATCTAATCAAGGAAAAATGGATGCACTTGTAAGTAGAATACACAGAAATTCTGCAGCTCAGCAAGGGTGATTTGCTTTCAGGAGTCAATCCAACCTGGTATGAGAAGCTTCCCAAAAATGACACTCTGTACTAGCCCTAGAAGAAATTGGATTGAGTGCCTACACAGACTTGGATTGAGTGCCTACACAGACATCTACTAACAGAGTGTATCGCTAGCAAAATGCAGTTACCTGAGAAAATCCTTCTGAGCAAAGTTTTGATTTCCTAGTATTTACAAAACCATAGTGCAAGCAATGCTTAGAAATTCAATTCTAAAAGTTCAAGAAATATCTTTTGCATACTTTAGTGCATGAGATGCTTTCTGCTCAGAAAAATGAAACCACTTAAAGGTAGGATGTGAACTTGAAGTCCATTCTCAAGAAAGGTTACTTAAAACAACTCTAATTTTAAACAAATATCCTGTCATTTTCCATTATTTTCTTTTCCCCCATTTGAAAGGGCTGTGCACACAATACACTGGGTATGGATCTCCCACAGGTAAAAGGGAAGGCGGAAGAGTTCTCAGTGAGGAAAAAATGATAAATAAAAACACACAAGAAAAACCAGAGCAGTAGAATTAACTGCAATCACTTTTCAGTTATGTGAGATAGACCAGATTTCAAGTCATCTCCCTAGAACATTTTTAACCTTCCCGTTGGGCAGCAGCAGAGCCCTCACTAATGAACAGCAAAGCTGCAGGATGAAATCTGATTTAGGAGACAATGAAGCAAGGTATCTTTGGGAATTGTATAGAGCTTGTGCAGCAAGACATACCCAGGTCTAAATGCAGTTACCCTGAGTGGCATATGCTAAAATAATGGTCAAAAACCTTACTGCCACAACGATTATCTAATTATTATCTCGGGAAAATAACTTATATTCTTTTGAAACAAATGYTATAAAGTAAAACTCGCCTAAGGCTTTTTATGAGCCTAAGTATAATTCCCCAATAGTTAGAGAAACTACCTTATCTGTCCCTTTTGATTTCAGAACCATTCACGCATGAGTGTTACATTAATGCAGCTGGACGACTGAGAATTTAAATACAAGAGTAAGAAAATCCAGTTATGACTCCTACAACATTGCCAAAGCCAGCTTTATCGCAGAGCCAAAATACAAATATAGAACTCAACCAAAGACACAGTAGTCACTGTGGGACTCTGAGTTCTGAATTTGCTGACCCCTAGGAATCAGAAATTTAAAGCAGTTCTCTCTTGCCACTAGCAGCAGGTCAGATCCTCTGTGCTTAAAAACCAGCCTAACCCTTGCAGGAAACCTTACTTTCCAATCCTGACCCATTTCACTTTCTCAGCATCACAAAACTTCTGTGAAAGTCAGTAACCCTTTACTCACAGCCATTACGTCTGCCACAAAAGGGTTATGTTGTGCCGTAAAGCGCACGTTGTTCCCAGAACAGCCCATAGGGAGGGTATCCATACAGGGACCTGCTCCTAGCTCTGAAAATCCCCCCACACACTCTTTCCTTCAGGAGTTCCCCTTGTGTTTAGGCAGACATTACAAACAAACACCTTTTTATACATATCTCCATACCACTGCCACTTACCTTTATTAGCCTATCCATCAAACCGATTGTATGCCTACTTGACCAAGCAGCACTGATGATTCTCTTGATCCTCAACACAGACTGGACATGAGTGCAGGACACAGACCGTGTCTTCCCAGACACTAGTACATTGAGGCTCATGCTACAACATACCGGATCTCACTTGAACAGCCTTAAAGCCCTTCCTTTCAGCCGCCTTCCAGACTAAAGTCCACTACGAGACTGCAATGTGGAGAGGCCAAACTCCACACATTGTTTTCCCTCTTACAAGCAAAGGCAAGAAGCACAAAGCGTTTTGCCTGACCACTCGGCATGAAGAGACAATACTTATATGTCTTCACGTTCACGAATAAGACAGTCCTCATCTATGGACTGCACCATCTTTCCAACAACCCTGCTCTCCTCCAGCTTAAAATCCTCAATTACCAGGCCTAATCAGAGCAACTGGAGTGCTTTGTGGGTTTGTGTTTTTTTGGTTGGTGGTTTTTTTTCCCCTAATGCAGTTATCACAAAAAAGAAAGGTTAGTGGGCAACCTAACATAGCAAATAAGTGTGATTCAATACCTTGCCTCTGACACAGGCCAATACAAGGTGGTTTAGAAGATGGAGCAAGAAGCCCCAGTGGACAATTATGGAACAAACTGCCCTTTCTTCAAACCTTTACCTGTCAGAGATTGGGTTATGTCTGAAAAATACACCTTCTAAAACGAGTTCTTTAGCTAAAGCAAGTCTGAACATTTCCACTCATAAGCGCTTGATCTTTTCTGAATCCCGCTCAGCTCTTAGCCTCAGTGCTATTATGTGGTAGTGAATTTCCACAGATTAGACATCATGTGAAAATACTTTAAAATCATTATTCAGTTTGATGCCTATCAGTTTCACTGAATTGCGTTCACCTCAACTGAAGAATACATTCCAGCTCCTTCACCTCTGCACAGCAGTCTTCCTCAGGCTTGGCACCCAGCACTGTTGAAAAGCAGAGGAAAACTGAGCCCACCCAAGTGATGCTTATCCTGCATTCCAACCATTGCAATGCTATTCTCACACTCCTACACAGCCTTCCACGCCATTTCCTTCCTAAGCACAGCTCCCAGGAGGACACTCCAGAGAGCGTGGCTCCTGTCATTCCAAATATGAGACAGCCTGCAAGCTGGTGCTCTTGGCCCTCTCTGTCTGAGCATATTAGCAATAAGACCATACATGAACATCCTGACAATGAAGAGAACAATTTCCAAGTCTGGAACAAACAAGGGGGCAAAAAAGAGAAAAGATTAATTTAAGTCAAAAAGATTCAGCCAGATAAGGCATTACAAGCCGTGGAAAAAAGCAAACCACTCCTGGGAAGGGAAGAAAGGGGGGGTCTTAGAGTGCCCACTTGCTTTAAACAAGGCAGGGCCTGACTTGCACTCTATAGCCATTTCACCATGCTACAGAATACGCAGGACAGTGGATCACACAGAGATCTGCTTCATTTTGAAGTTATGGCTTGGAATATCCTTTTCATCTCTCCTCCRCTGAGCTTTACTAAAGTATTCAACACCACAGTATCCAAGCATCTTACAGACACTTATGGACTCTTCCTCAAATTCCCAGTAAGATGGGCATTAATCACATTTTGCAAACAAAGAATGAAGAGCAAGAAACAGCAATGACCTGAACACGTTCACACAGTAGGTCTGTGGCAGAAATTAGGTATCCTACATTGCAGTTCAGAATTCCGACCACAGGGTCATCCTTCCCCTCCAACCAGCTGTAAAGTTACTTCAATTTTAAAAAGTAACATTCTTCCTACTAGAGTTACAGACCCAGCCAATCTAGACCTAAGGAAAA
Organism: Phoebastria nigripes; assembly: GCA_035582835.1. Taxonomy (NCBI): domain Eukaryota; kingdom Metazoa; phylum Chordata; class Aves; order Procellariiformes; family Diomedeidae; genus Phoebastria; species Phoebastria nigripes. The sequence goes on along the minus strand of JAYKAV010002921.1, from coordinate 1,786,719 downwards.
GCCCTCAGGTAGGGGAACTGGCAGGGAAACAGGATGGACAATTTCATGCCCTAAGGCATTAGCCCTGTTTGCATAGATTACGCACATAGTTCCTTTGCAGTCCTGTGTAAAAAGAATTTCAGAAAGGATCATATTTACCCAGTTACTAGTGACCTGAAATACACACAGCTAGCACAAATGCCACAAGCACTCACTCTCTACATAGCTCAAGGTGTCATACAAAAAGGGGATCTCTTCCCAAGCAAAGCCTTCAAGCAAGGAGATGAACGTACCCAGCTTCAGGACCTTAAATTTACTCACAAAGCATCAACCAAGCTGAACAGCCAAAAAAATCTGCTCTATTATGACAATTCCAGTTCTTGACAACCCCAGGCAAAAGAGCAGAGATGAGTCAAAAAGGTGTCAAGCCAGATCCTCATTTCTTAGTGGAGGAATTCTGCCCTCAATCTGTATCACATGCAGACTCATTTGAGACCCCTACATGTTGTATTTCTCGCAGCAACATGAAAGACAGAGGGTCATTAGCCACTACTACATTATTCTTGTCACACTGTGCTGTAAAAGCTAGGCCCTTGCTAACAAGGACACAACATGGTTAATTTGTTACGATCTAACCTCCAGAATTATTTCTTGGGACTATGCTGTAGATGTGGTGACACATGGAAATCTCACAGAGTCCAGCTTTCAGTGGATCCTCCATAAAACATAGCAGACATTTTAACAGGTTAGGGAGCTCACCTTCAGAAAAATCATCAGCCGCCAGGACCCACAAGCATCAAGTCTACTTCAAACAACTACCAAAAAATACAGTCACATTTTACTGAAACATGTTTATTTTGCTATTGCTCAAACAGCTTGGCTTTCTTCACCTTTTTAAAAGCACTTTATATGCCACACCACATATATACCACAAATCTTTTCTCCAAGCCAGCTCTGGAACCGTTCATACCAGCACATTGACCAAAAATCACTCATTGTCCCATCTGACTTAATTTATCCTGCTCTGGGAGAAAAAGGGGGCAGAYCTGCAAAGAAGCTCTTTCAAAGCTATAGTCTATTTCCCCTACATACTATGCCACATGATTGTACTTAGAGTGGATGGCAGAGATAAGAATTCAGGGTTTGAAAGCTGCAAAGCAAGTGACTTAGCAGCAGCTAACAAACTACTTGAAAGAGATTGGAAAAGAATGTAAGGTCATCTTTGGTTCAGAAAGCTGGTTTGAGGAGGCAACAGGTCTTGGCACGTAACTCATCCCCTCCTGACCCAATGCCTTGTTAATATTAAAGATGAAGATAGCCATGGGCTGCACTTTGGAACTCCGCTGGCCCTGCTGAAATGCCTCCCATGATTTCAAGAGCACCRGGTGCCTGGGAAGGAATGAAGAGCCAAAAGCTTCTGATACCACAGCTAAGACGTGCTAGCTTAAATGCTGATTTAACATCCAGAAGCTGAAACACACTGTATGCAAAGCACTGTTGGGATACATACGCTTTCTGCAGTGATTCACTAAGAAGTGAAGAAAAGAGAAAGAAGTTGCACTAAAAGTGATTTGACAAGTAACTGAAAGGTATGAACAACTCAAACGACCCAGCTGCTGGATACCAAATAGCTGCCCCTCTAAACTGGATTTCAACAGTGAGGTCAGGAGAGGACAGAAAGGCCAGCGGCACACCTGCACCACCCATCAGGGGATCTGTTAAAATACGGGTGGAAAAACAATGTGGTGGAAGAAATAACCTAACAGAACAGAGGATCACTAGAATTACCTAACTTTGGCATCACAATTATTGCAAGAGCAGGATCATCAGAAAGGATTTCTTTGGGATTCTGACTGGGTAGACCTCTTGTGATTACACAGAGAACTCAGCTACTTCAGCACTGACAGAACAGACTTTAGACTGCTTCTCCGGATGGCATGTAAAAAGCACTGGCTTACATCTTCAATTGAGCTTTTCTTCCCAGGGGCTCCTACATAATTCTTCAGGGTCACTCCCATTTCATTGACACCCCTAGCCTCTCAATTCAGGCAAAGTAGGCCTACTATGATGCAGAGAACACCACAGAGAGGGACAGTTTTTCAGGTATGTGGTTCACATTCTCAAAAAATTCAAGTAGTGGGACCAAAAGAACACAGCCTGACTCAGCATCAGCTCATTCCTGGCTTTCTTACCTGCTGTCTGATGCTTCAACAAGGATTCATTGCTTCCTCTTATGTAAGCCCTTTATCCCAGTTCCTTCTCTGAATCTGTAAAACAGAGATGCATACCTCTGAAAAGCTTTCTCTGGCACAGAACTATCTACATTTGATGGATGATTCTTTTCAGTGGACAACCTCCACCTGGCATCTCTCAGATCTAGGTCATTCTCAGCCTTGCCAGACTTACATATCATTTGCACACCCTGATGCAATCTCCTGCTCATCTAAAAATCCGTTTATTAGCACTCAGTCTTTTACTCTGCTCCATGCAGTGCGCTCAAGCCCAGAGACAGATGCAGTTCAGTATTTATTGTTCACCTGTTTTTCTTTTAAAGTCTTCCCATGTTCCCAGGGGCTGCTCACTAATTCTATAGTAGGAAGCATCCCTTGCWCTAGAGAGGGTGTCCAGGCTGGTAGAGAATTTCCCATACCCCCCTGTTTGGCACCAGGGGAGTGCTGCTCCCTCCCTTCCAACTCTGCCTCTGTCAGTTATACTCTGGTTCCTTAACACACACATGCTGGCCCAGACTTGTTCCACTTTGCAGCTCCTACTCCAGCAATGCTCCCTGCACAGATACTGCTTTCTTATCCCCCACACCACCTACCCCTCCATCACCCGGACAAGGCTACACCCTACGTGGACCCGGTTCGGCCTGCTGCTGCCGTGCCCGCTCTGCTCACCGCCACAGGTCTCCCCCCGGCAGGGAGAGCTCCCTAATGCCCTGATGGCCGAGGCGGTGGCACTACCACCCTCCCGCACCCAACCGCCACCTGCCGCCCGCCTGACTCCCCCTGCCCACGGTGCGACCCGCCCGGACCCGCTGTCCTCGGGGGACTCGACACCTCCTCCCGGCCCCAGGCCACACACGGGGACAGGGAGAGCCCCCCGCTCGCAGGGCGCCGGCCCGAAGCCCGCCCCGGAAGGCCGGCGAGGCCCGGGGGCATGGGGGGCCCCGCCCGGGCCCGGGCTCCGTCCCCAGCCGGTCGCGTTCCCCGCTCCCCGCCCCCGGGGCCCCAGCCCGGCTCTGACCCGGTCGGGCTCGGCTCCGCCCGGGGTCCCAGTGACTTTGCGGCCGGTTCTGACCCGGTTCGGCCCCGCCTCGGGTCCGCCCCAAACTTTGCCCCCGCTCGGCCCGGCCCCACGCTCTCGCTTCAGGCCGCCATTTTGCCGCGGGGCACGCCGGGTAATCCGGCGGAATCCCCACGCCGCAGCGCAACTGCGTCACCGGGCAGCACGGGAGGGGGCGGGGCCAGGCGCGGCGGCAGGGCGGGCGGGGCGTCTCCCCCGTCACCGTGGCAACGCGAGGGGAGGGGAGGGGCGGGGCGGGCGAGAGGGGCGACGGGACGAAACTAACGGGGCCGCGCGGGGTGGGGGTGAGGATGAGCGAACCCAAGTGCCAGCGAAGGGGGGACGGGGACGGTGCCCTCCCCTCAGGAGGGGGCGAGGCGGGCCCCTCTGCCTTCTCCACCGGCGCTGCCAGCGGGCTGAGCCTGCCGCCGGGCCGGGCCCGCTTATCCTCTCCGGCCTGGTGGGGTCCGGGGCCATGGTAGCAAGCGGCGGGTGCCAGTTTCGGGCAGGTCCGCGGTTTTCTGGGAAAGCTTTGCCAGGCTGTTTGGGCTCCTTCCCCGAGAGGCCCCGTGGAGAGGGCTCCCCCCGTGCTCCCCAGGCAGAGGAGGTTCCCGTGAGGCCTTTGCACGGCTCTGCCCGTGGGGACGCTTGGGGTCACGGTCACGCCACGCGGTTGTGTGTGGACGTTCATATTCAATAAATCTCCCTGATGAGACAAGCCGCTCAAAAAGTACCACCGAGGGCATGGCACAGGGACAGTCCAACAAACGGGGACCTATGTGCCCTCATAGGAAACGTCTTTGTATGTATTTAGGCTGACAGGCTGTTAGCTGCCTTTTGCTGCATGGCTCTGGCAGAGGCCTCTCGCCTGGCTGGGGAAGGATGAGAACCTGCCCCTGCTCCTGCCCCTGCGTTTGCTTCTGGAGACACCAACAGAGCAGCCGGGCTGCAGCTCTTGGTCACTTCGCAGGCTGCTTCCGAGGTTACACAGTTGTCCCGTATCAGAGCAGACCTTGAAAAGGGGCAGCTCAACCTCTGAGCTGATGAAGATGACAGAAAAACAATAGTAGGCTGGTTACGGCAATTAGAGCCTGTGGGTGTGCTCAGGACCCCAAAGTGGGCTCACAGTGACTGCAGGTGATCTGCCCTCTTCAGGTCTTTGCCAGCCGGGACAACTCACCGGGAGGCAGTGCCCAGGATCAGCTCCTTCCCCTTATTACGTTCCTCAGTCCCTGAGAAACACCATGACGCTCTGAGGCATATCACAGCCTGTCACTAGGGAAGTATAACCCCATCCGTGGGGCCAGGTGGAGAAGGAGGGAGAGGGGGARAGCAGTGAATGGAAAAATCCACCTAAACCCCCCAGAGGACAACTGCCTGCTTCTTAAAGGAGGGGGGCTGAGGACAGTGTGTACCAGTCAAAAGTGGACAAGAGCTAGTCAAACCTGGACACAACTTAGGTAATGTGCTTTAGTCTTTATTTGCAAAATCATCCACTCTATTGTTCTAGCCTTGGGACTTCAAGAAGTCAATACATTTTAATTTTGAACMAAATCACCCCATTTATTCTGCTCTGAGCTCACACAGGTACTTTGTCCATTGCCTCTCATGCCTGGTGCATAGCCTTATCACCCTCCGCCCCCCTTTCCCTATTATCGTTTCTTTTACAAACATCTCCTGAGTTGATATTCACATGGTAAATAATGGAGCTTTAGTCCAGAGGAAATCTGCATGGTTGAGAAAAGTCCTGATAATATTTGGAAGATGTTCCCCAATGTACTACATTTACAAAGCCTTCAGATTTGCATTCAGCTAGTACCAGGCTTGCAGCGCTGCAAACTCTGCCCAAATGGTCCCTTCTCTTACACAATAAAAGACAGGTGCTCAGCAGGACCCCGCTTCCATGACCTTGGGAGTATTGTGCAAAAACGTCTGCTGTGCACCCAGCAAGTGCCGTCTGCACCATGCCACGCGTCAGCCAGGGATATTTCAAGAAAGCTTTTGGTACTTGTGCCCCCATAAATTCTCCAAATCCTCCCTGTGCCGGAGTCAGATAACAAGCAGAAGGACAATGGCTCCAAGAATCCAGGCTGCCCATCTGCTCCACACTTCCAGATTCTTGCTTCCACAGCGCCAGCTGATGAAATTTTCATAGCTGATGAGGTTTCTCATTTCCACCGGGCCTTGCTGCCTTGGAGCCTTCACAGTTGTGGTCTGTTCAGGTTTCCGTGGGTGCGCACTGATGGCAGCAATGATTAGAGTCCTCTTCTTTCTTTTGGTGACCTTTCAGAGTAGGATCTCCAAGCTTTTTGCAAGTCTAGGTGAAATAAGCCCTGCAGGATGGAGAGAGCTTGATTTTCAGATGGTCTCGGCATTTACTCCTTCCATTAAACTTAACTCTTCTCAAAATCAGATCCCAAGGTCAGACAGCCAAAGGGAGAGAGGAACTGAGCTCAGGATGCCTGAACACCAGTCACCTGCTCTGGGCACTGAAAAACACTCTTTCCTCAGTTCTCGAAGGCCTTGACTCCCAATCCCTCTCCCTCTCTCTCCACACACATCCACCCTGTCTTTTCCTGTATCCAGTATGCTTGTGAGCTGGACTCACCACTGCCCTGAGCCCAGAGATGTGACATGATGCGGAAGCATGACGTTAGGTTACATTATATTCATTTATATAACACCATTAATACCAAAGTGCTGCTCCCTGCTAGAGCCAGTTGCTCGCTAAAGCCTCTGAAGTTCAATTAACAAGCACCAGGTAATCTAACACTTGACTCCCAATAATCCTTTTATTTTAAGGGGCCTCTGGCGGATGTAAAGCCCTCAGCAAACAGTTCTGGAAGTACATTTGAGATTCGCTCAAATACCAGCTGAATTTATGACCCTTAGTGAAGAGCAGGGAGGAATCTCTTCAAAATACTTTCCAGCTGGCAGCACTTTATATAGACCCCTGTAACTGTATAAAAGGAACCCCTGGAGGGGCAGGTGCCACCCCGTGGAGGGACAAATCCTTCTAAAGTAGCTACAGTCTTGGCTGCTGAAGAAGTAGATGCCGGAAGTAATGTCTCCCCACCAGAAGAAGGCAGTGCAGGCTTGGTCCTCTCAAGTTCCCCACCAACCCAGGTCAAGCTGGGAAGACGGTGGGTGCCGGACCACCCTTTGGTGGCTGGTTTCCRAACCAAGCTCACTCTCAGGCTATCACCTGCCTGAGAGTTGCACAAAGTCCCATTTCCTCCTGCCCGAATGCTCCAGTCCTGAAGGGACTCTTAGGAAACACTCACCTCCTCCGCTACTTCAGCTGTCTGAAGAGGCTGCACAGAGGATTCCCCACTAGACCTCAGGTGGGAAACCCTCAGGGGCAGAAGAGGCTTCATGGATGGGTTGAGCCCACCAAAACCAAAAAAACCCAAGACATATTTTGAGCAGAGCTTACACTCTGGGATATGCCAGTACAAGAGGAGCCCAGCACACAAAACCAACAGCATTTCGGGAACAGTAAGAATAGCGAAGCACAACCAGCCTGGGACAGCCAAACAAGTCTGTGGATGCAGAATTGGATGGCCGAGCACATCCTGCCAGTATGCCTGGAGCATCCACCTACCAGAAAAATACAACCCACCAGTAAAACAGTTGCTAAGAACACCCATGTGTATAATTCAGTCCATCCCACTACGTAAGAGTGAGAGTTGGGGCTCAATTTTAACATGAAGATGCAACCCTCAAAAAACTCCTGGAGTTTTTTCACAGGCAAACACTTTGCTGTCAGGATCCCCAGCAACAGCAGCTGAAGAACAGAACTGTGCTGACCCATCCCAACCCAAAGTGCTGTTTGTCTTATGGGACTGCCTAAAGGCACCCATCGCGGTTGGGATGTAATTGTGCTGGGCACTGCACAGAAAGACAAGCAGACACAATATCCTGCCCCCGAGGCTTGAATCTCTGAATCTCTTGAATCTCTCTCAAAGCATCTCTGCCAATACAGGATGGAGGACAAAGGCAGAGCTGGAGAACAACGACAGAAAACCACTGTCGCAGTACCCTGGCGCTTGGCACAGCTGGGTGGTTTCATGCCATCATGGAGTTTGAGCAGAGAGGGATGCACAGCTCACACTGGTATTTCAAACGTACATAGGGGCACTTTCCCCTGACCTGTATACCTGATGAATATATTGCACATCAACACTTCCACATTACAATTGCTGCCTATGCATGTTTTGTATATTTATAAATGCGTATGTATAAAAATAAAATAAATAAAATAGATATCAGTGACCCCTACTGGCCATTTCTAACTAGCCATAAAATAGCGCAGCAACAGCTGGCTCTTGCCTCTTGCCCTGTCCCTAGTGCAGTCTTTCATTGCGAGGCAGGGAGTGCAGAGCCTGGCAGCGGTGGGTTTGTACTCTCTGCACTCGCCTTGCATCACTCCCGGGGGCAGGCAGCAGAAACTGGGGTCTTCTGGCCTCAAGTAGTTGGTTGTGGCATCCCCCTCATCCCTCTGCTCACCACCAGCTCCATGCCACATTCACCTGGTGAAGCAGTCCCGGCTCTTGCACTGACCCCTGCACAGGTGCCTCTCTTATCCAGGGCTCTGCAAGGGACCAGGTACCGGCCTGTGACCTTATACAGGGTATTCTGCCAGAAGAAGCCTGTTCCCAGCTGGGACCCACACCACAGTTACCACTGCTCCCTGGGGTGAGCTCCCCGCAGGAGGAGCTGCCCCAGCACAGAACAGTTTCTCCTCCCGCAGCCTCGCCCAAGCCCCGCCAACGCTCCCTGTAAAGCCTTTGCCCCAACGGGTGCTAAACCCAGCATGGGTGCTGCCATGCAGCAGAGACTGAAGGGCAGTCATCCTCCCACGCCAGTGATTTAGCCTGGTGAAGGAGTGGAGGGAAACGGCACGTGTGCCCGAGGGGCAAGACGGCTGCTCCCAATGCAAGGCAAAACCCCACGAGAAGCAAAGGCTGGACTCACAGTGTCAGCCTCAGGCCGAGACTTGAGGGGCTCTGCCTCCCTTCCCCTTCATCAAAACTTGTTTAGCTTGTCATGCTAATAAAGTGTTTGAAATGAACTGAGTTAAAAGTATGTGGAGAGGAAGGGGGGGATGTCTCTCTCTCACCGGAGCGCGCGGGGAGGTGGCGGAGGGGCTAGGCATGACGCTGGCTCTCCCCGGCGTGCACAGGCAGACGGGGCTTCGTCCGGGTGTGGGGCAGAGCACTTGCCCGCACGCGAGGGGAGGTCACTGCACGCCGGGGTGTTGGGGATGGCATTTCACCAAGGTGCACAAATGGGGAGGAAGGAGCTGATCCCCCAAGCTCTCCGAGGGCAGCGCAGGGACTCGCAAGCTTTTCCAGGCAGAGGCACATGGCTGTGTGTCGTCTCCCGAGGAGCACTTCTGTGTGCCTAGCGCGCGTCTCCAGCTCTCAAAGACCTTTTTTTTGTGAAATCTGCAGCACTGCTCTCCCTGTGCAGCTCTCGTTGTTTATAGGGACGGGTCCAGGCAGGCCGGGGAGGAATTACCTTTCCCTAGGACACGCTTGGTGCTTGGCTGAGCACACTGCTTCCCTGCTTCACGGGAGCTGCTGAAGGCCAAGGAGCCAGTCAGTCTGCAATTAGCCTCCCCCCCAACACTCGTCCACATCCCCTGGGGCTGGTAATTACGGACTCCCCTCCTCTCCCAGGGTTCAAGCCTTTCTAAGCACAGGCCATATTTTCGTGAAATGACCTTGAAATTCACTGCAACAGGCTCTCCTGCCAGGTTTTGCTGCAAACGCCAAGATATGCCAACCTCTGTAAATACCCAGGAGCAAGCTCAGAGGCAAGCACCGAGGAAGCTCAAAACGTTTGTTTCAAGAGACTCCCGTTAAATGCTTGCACGCTCCTGGTGAGATTAAGAGGTTTCATTGCTACAGCTGCCAGCTGGAAGGGGAAAGGAAGAGGACATGGCTGGAGGTGGGCTTTGAGGCACTCATGGGTGTGTGCCAGCAAAGGGAAAGCCTGGCAGACATCTCCTTCCCACTCTGGTCCTTCCAGATCTCCTCCCAGCAGTGGGAGGCAGGCGGGGGGAATGGGTGCACCCCCTGAAGTCTGTGCCCTTGGGAGAGCCCTGACATTAGCTGTCACACACACATGCGGAGGGAATCCAGAAATCACAGGGCGAAACAAGATCCTACACCTTCTCAATGAACTCATGGGGGTTTTTTGAAGGGGGATGACTCAGTCTTTTGAGCTGTGGGGGCTCAAGATAAGACATCTTTTCTCTAGCTGCCCTCTATATATACCTCCGTCTCTTTCACTCCCTCTTTAAGTCTAACTCCTTTTGCCTTCAGGATTTCCTCTTTTTTTTTTTCTCCCTGATGGCTCTGTTCTGTCTTGGATAGAAGTACTGAGGGTGGACTCAGGGAATCTTTATCTCAAAATAACGTGTGACTTAAGCTTACTTTTCCAGCTCCCCACAGCAGGTTTGGAGGCTGCAGGATACTGAGCTCAAGTCCATTACAATGACACATACAGTCTCCTACACTCAGAGGATCTGTTTTAGTGGAGCAGCCCAGCAGAAAGTCAGATATTAGCTAGTCCCAACAGAGCAGCTGCCTGGAGGCCAGTGCCGGGTTCAGACCCCCATCAGGAAGCAACAGCCCTGATGATGAGGGACTCCCTGCAGCTGGCTCGGAGCAGAGGAGAGGCGAGCTCGCAGTCAGAGGCTTGGACGGAGGCTGGCACTTGGCTCTGAACACCTGGGAATCACCTCTCCAGGATGTCTCACAGGCACCACCGGAGCATCCATATAGTCCRTCCCCCCTTGGCCTTGGTGATGGGAAACGTACGCTGGGCAACCCCTCTGTCCAGTGGGCATGTGTGGATGGTGCCTCCTCATGCCCAGCATCCTTCCTCTCCCAGGGCCGGGTCCGCATGGCTCAGGGGAAGGTACAAGCATTTCTCTGAGCAAAATTACTGAAGAACCTGCCCTTGTGGAAAGCTGCTCCTTACCCCATGGCCTGGAGCTCATCTTCAATGCCCTGGAGCAGGAGGTTTTATAGCTCTCTGGAGTTCATTTCTATTTATTCTCACTATCTATATAAATGTCTAGTCATTTTTGAGATGAATGCCTTTTCTTGTTATCCAGTGGCAACAAGTTCCCCAGATCATCAATGTTTAGGATAAAGGCGATCCTTCCTGTTGTTCGTTTTGACTGCACTTTTTTCTGATTTTGCTGCCTGTCCTGGCAGGCTGCAAAGGATGCAAATAAAAGAGGCTCGTGCTGATCCTAGGCAGTGTTCTCAGGGACTCCAGGGTCACAGGGAATGTGACACTGGGCTTGGGCAGCATTCCTGGAGGCTTTTGGAAAACACAAAATACATCCCGGGGTAGCCCAAGGTGGCTACCCTTAATGCAGTGCTGAAATAGAGGAGGGTGAATCCCAGGGCAGCTCCCATATGCTGAGGCACCCCTCGCAGAGCCACCAGGCTAAGGGAATTAGGTGCTTCCCTCCCCTGTGCCATTTCTGGTGGCCTCAGCCACCAAAGCTAGGAAGGTTTGAAGGGCTTTTGGAGGCTGAACTGCACTTTTGCCACCAGAGAGCGATACTTAGGGCAGGGCAACACAGGATGGATTCACCAAGACCACAGCTTGGCCTTTTCTCCATCATTGCCCAGATCTGCTGCCAGTCCCACTGTTGTATGCATTGCCGTCGGTCGACCCGGCCACGCTCTGCAGGACGGCAGATCATTGAGATGGTGCAAATTGGGAAGGAAGAGCCAGGAGGTTTTCCACCTTCGACCTTCACCCTCTCCCTGCTTCTCTTTCGCCCACCCCCTCCACTTCCCCGCTGCAGGCAGAAACACCTACTGCCCATGGAAGCTATTTCTAAGCAATCCCGGGCATCTGGGGAATGAGGCTCTGAACAAATATCGGAGCGTGCGCGTGCAGTGAGCGTGCGCGCGCACACACACATACACACAGCCACGGTGCTGCTGCAGAGTCAAATATAGACCTTGGGGAAGGGGGAACAATGGCCGGGGTTGGGTTACATGGCTGCAGGGCCAGCGAGCTGCTGATGTTTGTTGTGGGCTGGGGTGGAATGGGAAAAGCAAGGGGGGTGGGATGGGGGAGAACATTTGTTTTAACCCAGAGACCCCGGGCTGGTGCTGTGCGTAGGGCAGAGAGGGTGACCCGGAGCGAGAGCTGTGGGAGAGGATGATCATTTGAGTTGGCAGCTTGGAGGTGTTTGCGGTCTTTCTCCAGCTGGTTTGTGCCGCTCCTCTGCCTCCCTTGAGGGATTAGAGTGGGCAGGAAGGGGTGAGTTTCTCTGGGCTTCTGCACATGGAAGAGTTTCTTTCTCTCCTTGCTCTGGGGAAGGCTTCTCAGTGGAGAAGAGGCGACATCACCTGTTCCCTCAGCCCAGCATCTGCTCCTCGCCCCTGATGTCCGGCTGCCTCCAAGGTGCAGGTTCCAGACGCCGAAAGAAAGGGAAGCAGCTGCAGCTGGTTTTGACAGGTAATTCCTCCCTCTGGCTGGGAGCAGTGATGGTGCGTTGGAAGGACGGCAGGGGAGGGAGCCTGCAGCTGGCACGCGTCAGAGGGGGAGACCGTGGCAACAGGTCATTCCCGTTCCCACTCCAGGTCCCTGCTTTGTGGGATTTCCTTCACCGCAGGGAAAAGCAGTGGAGGGACTCTTATGGCTAGGAAAAAATCCTTCCTAATTCTGACCCAGCAGCTGTTCCATCCGAGACGCCTCTAGGGATGGCATGGCAGGGATCAGAGCCCAGTAGAGCAGGGTCTAAGCCAAGCACAGGAATCCCCTCCTCAACGCCCATTTCTTGGGTCTGCAAATAGAGCTGCTCTGCTTGAATCACCCTGGGCAGCTGAGGGACTGCCAGAGCAAGCCTGGGACTCGAGAGTGTGCCCGGGCACAGGACAGGAGCCCTTCAGTGCTGAGGAAGGAGCACACTCAAGGTCCACAGTGCCTGGGGTTCCCTTCTGGTCCTTTCCCCCTCCTCTGTACCCACCTGTTTTACTCCCACCCATCCCTGCCTGCTTCTGTCTGTGATACTCGCATGCAAAACTAAACTTCAAACCCCAAACCCCATTTCCTCAAATATGCCCATTTCCTCCCCTCTGAAATCCCACCCTGGTTTCTGTTCTCCATTCCCCTGCCTCAGCATTCAGACCTCCAGCAACTAATTTTACCTCCTCAGCCTGGACGGCCCTCACTCCACACCATGGCTCTCACCTCCAAGAGAAGTGGTACGGGGAAAGCCACGTGTCCCGCTCCGCTGACTTCAACCTAACCCCGTCTCACTCTCCCACCACGCTCGTGTTGTGGACACAGATACTTACGGATATCAAAGTACGGAGGGACCCCTCCACAAGTGCCCTCCTACCCGCCCGTTCAAATGCACACACAGCATCCAGAGGGTTTTCTTAGGCGCGTTTAACCAAGTGAGGTTTAAGAGCACCCAGGCACAGTTGTGGAATGGCGTTGCAGCACAGCACGGTCAGGACCGGGGCAGATCCCAACAGAGGAGTGTGAGAGCAGGTGAGGATGTTGCAGTAGGTGGTATCTGAGACAGTCGGTGTAGGCAGTAGGATTTCAAGGAGGAGGTGAGGGTGAGGCTGAGCAGCCTACACTCAATGTTGGGGGTGCCGCCAGTAAAAACTTGGCCTCCAGTCATGACTGGCAGAGCAAAGAGTGCAAGGCAGGGTGTTGCGGGGGTCAGAGGAGAAAGGTGGATCCTTCCAGGTCCTAGAGCAGCAGTGACTGAAGGAGAGGCTGTCTGGTTTTTAATCAAGTACCAGGAGCTGTGCTTTGCCCTCAGCCTCCCCCTCTCCCTTTTGCTGTAAGCCCCAGATACGATGTGAACCAGGACTCAGAAGCAGGCTGAGATGGACGTCAAGGATTGGGGGATGAGAATGGATGAAGAACCACAGGAAGCATCTCAGAACAGAGCTGGTGCACACCTGTCCCATAAATACCTGAGAAGCTGATGGAGCAGCCTGAGCAGCAGGAGGTTTGGACCTCTCTGGCCCTTGGGGACCTTGGAGCAGTTAGGTGGGGTGATGGAGGCAGAAGGAGGCAGGCAAGGAAAGGAACAGTGCCCCTGGCCGACAGGAGGGCAGGAAAGAGGCAGGAAGGAGGCAGCTCCTGTGGCGGTGGACAGGGTGGGAGGCTCCCGTGTTATTGCTCAGTAGGGTTGTGTTGTCCAGACCTGCCAAGGATGGAGCAAGCAGGGGTCCACAGTCAGAGCCAGCAGAGAGCTGGGCTTTGATGGGGCTGCTGGCTGTTGGGCTGTCCCAGGGCGCTGGGGCCCGCAGTGCCACCCACAGCTGCCGCAGGGTGTGTGGTGCTGACAGGGCTGTCAGGAACCGCAGAGGGCCGGGGGGACTGGGGAAGGTGAGAGCAGGGATGGGGTGAGTTTTGTCTGGTGAGATGAGATGGGATGTGGAAGCATCCATTTAAGTGCCAGTAGGACATGGTTCTTCCTCCTTCCCGCTGGAAAATAGCAAAACTCACGGGGCGCAGGGGTAGAAGAGGGCTGGCTGAGGTGAACTTGTAATCTAATTAAGGATTGCTAGGACCTTTGAAGGTGACAGATACGATCTTGTCAAGTAGCAGAAAGGCCATGCAAGGTGAGGAGGAGAGTGGGCAGCTGTTCCTCCCAAAGATGTGATGGCCCAGCCCCTCTCCCAGGGTTGTCTTATTGTTCACCAAGGTGCTGGCGTCCACGGCTTGTGAGCAGCAGCGAGAGAAGTGCCGGGTACCACAGCTTCGCCAGATGGCTTCTTTCTTGTGGGGTGACCACCCCACGTTGCACCTCTCCTTTAAGGATGGGGCTTCTTAACCCTAGGGTTTGCCAGTGGAGGTGTGTTAGTGGCCCCTGAAGCCGGCAGGGAGGGGCTGCAGGAGGTGTTTTCGCTTATTTCGGATAATCTGAGCAAAGTGAGGGCTCGGGTCATCCCGCACCTATTTCTGAGAGAGGAACCGGGCTGCGAGGCAGAGGTGCCCCGCGGGAGGCCGGCAGCAGCGGGCTGGAGCCCCTACCCAAGAGTGTGTGTCCAACCGCGAGAGGGGCGAGTGCTGCAGCCCCCCGAGCCCCGGGCGGGGGTCTCCCCAGCAGGGCCACGCCCCGGGGGGGCACCCCCAGCCCGCGGCACCCCTCCATCCTCTGCGGGCCGGTCCTGGGGGACGGGACCGGTGACCCCTCGGAGACGCAGCCCCCCCGGGGCGATGCTGGGCGGGCGGGCCCGCGTGGGGCCGTGCCGGGCCCCCCCCGCCCCTGGCGGCGGGAGCAGGGCAGGGGTGAGCGGGCAGGGCGGGCCGGGCCGGGGGCTGCCTGCGGTTTGGGGCGGCGGGAGGCGGGATGTCCCGGGGAGGGAGCGGGGATGTGCAGGCACACGCAGCCGCTG
>JAYKAV010002921.1:1737747-1771727 GCA_035582835.1 Phoebastria nigripes | reverse complement strand
CAGGGGGACCGGCGGGCCGGGGCGGTGCGGGGCTCCGCGGAGCGTCCCCTCCGGCCGGCCGGCGGGTGGGGGGAAGGCGGGCGCCCCCGTGGCCGTGCCCCTCCGGGGGGCACTGGGGACTCGGGGTGGTCCCAAAGCCGCGGGCGTGGGGCGGGGCAGGAGGGGCGAGCCGCAGCGGCGCGGCATCCTCTGGGTTCCCACCCCTGCCCCCGGACCCCCTGTCCGGAAGGGTCCCTGATAGCCCCCAGTCTAGGGGGCAGTGCCTGATAGCCCCTCTCCTGGGGTTGTCCCTGGTAGCCCCCAACCATACGAAGGTCCCTAATACCCCCGAGGGGCAGGTTAATAGCTCCCGGGGGCGCCCCTGCGGGGCTGGTAGCCCCCAACCCAGCCAGGCCGTAGCGGAGGAGTGGGACGGAGGGAGCTCCCTCCCCTGTGTCCCTGTGACCCAAAGCCAGGCCGGCCCGGGTGCTGCTCACAGCTCCCTCAGGCACCAGCTGTCCCCCAGGATGCCCCCAGCGCCTTGCTGGGGTCCAGGGAGGCCCCTGGGTGGGCGCTGGGAGCAGCGCCCATGGGGTGGCTACATCAGGAGGTCTGAGAGGCTGCACCTCGAGTGAGGAGGCTGTGGAGAGCCGTGGGGGAAATGACCTTTGCAATGACATGTGGTCGGAGGTTGAGCTCCTCACAGCCCTGAAGGAACAGGGTACCGACTGCTCAGCCCTATATTATTTTATAAGTTTCATAGGAATTGCTTCACCCTCCCCTGAAATGCAGCAGCTGTTCACCACTGCCCAGCGTTTTAGGGCAGGAGGCGAAGGAAGGTCCTGCGAGCACGGTGACAAGGGGACCATGGGGAGGGAGAATGCAGCAGTCCACGCTGGGATTTGGCTGGGGCAGTGACAGGAACACCCTGTAGCCCCTCTGAAAATGCTGCATCCTTCGTAAGTGATGGTTTGTTTGCTGGAGAGATGCTTTGAGCATCATTGCTTTTTGTGGGCTGTTTTGTCTGGTCCAGGCAGGTGAAGCCCTTAGCAGGGACCCCAACACCTCTTCCTGCAATGCATGTGTACATGTGTGTGTGTGKGGGGGGAGGACTTCTGTCCCCACCTGAGAAGCCTTTCATGCAACTATTGACCCAACACAAACTTCCCGAGCTAAAGAGTCCAGCTGAAAGTGGAATGGCTCCTGTCCATCACACCCATGCAGCTGGATGGAGTCTGCTCCATACCTTCACCACTCTCCTAGCAGTACTGTTTAACCCCTCCCATCTCATTATAGTAATATATTTATGATATCACCCTCGAATTTCCTGCCCTTAACAACCCCAGAAGGCTGGGAGGGAATGAAGCATTTTTGGAAAGTATTTAATGTTACTTCAAGAGGGCAGGAGGCAGTCAGAAAATAGATGGGTGCAGGAACCCTGGGCTGACGGGGCTCTCTGCAGGACAGCCGAGGAAAAGGACCACACCTAGCAAGAGGTGCATGTTTGCCGTTCCTACCCGGGGCTGCAGCCCGGGTCTAGTGTCTATTGCTTCACTCCCTTGCTTGGAAAATGAAATAGAGCTGTCATTTGCTGCCTGCTCATCTGCTAGATCTACTTGACTCCTTGCCCTCCTGAAGGGCTTGAAAAGCAGCCTGGGTGCTGTAAAAAGACTCAGCCCATCTATTCATTTGAATGTGCACTGCAGGGACCTTGTTTAGCACGAAGCTGAAGCCCCCCAGACCTAGGGAGGGAAGATGAAGGTCCCCACAACTGGACTGGTGTTTCTGGAGGCTTCTGCTCTCTCAACAGCAGCTAGCAGGGGCAGGTGCTCCAGGATGCGGTCTAACAGCTTGAGCTATTACATGCTCAGGATTGAGTGTGTGTACTCAGTTCTCCCATACAGGCATTTTAAAAGGCTTTTTGATTCTTAGTGCTCCAACATTGCCTTAGAGGAAGGAGTCTGGAAGGACAGAGAGGAGTGCAGTGACAAGTCCGTACAAAACTGGATGTTTCAACTCAAAACTCCCAGGTAGCGGAGAGGAAGGGATGCGTGAAGTGAAGCTGCGGTGTCAGCCAGGGGATTTTTCGGAGCTTACTCTTTTTCTCTCTGTAGGTGTTCATCTCGGTGGGGCCACACTGACCATGCTCAGGAGCTTCTGTCTCCAGCTCATGTCCTTGGTTTGGATCCTCTTGGCCCATCACCAGCTTGCCCAAGGTGAGTGTCTGTAGACATGGGTCCTTCACTCTTTTATCCATCTTTCCAAACCTGTCCTTGGCATTGCTGAAGTCTCCGCAGTTCTCCATCCAAAACAGAGCTGGCCTGACCTGGAAGACCAGAAAATACTGATCAGTCATCTGGCACCTGGGGGGTGACTGGTGGCAAGCGTAGAGACCCCCGCTCTGGTGCCCATGGGGGTGGCGGTGCCTGAGCTGACAGGCAGTGAGAGGTCCTGCTGCTCTGCCTCTCGCAGTTAGGGTGAATGGGCTGCTGAACTGATGAGCTTGTTCGGAGAGGCACAGTGAGAGGGAAAGAAGATCCCAAAACTGAATGGCTAATCCTGGATCCTATGAGACAAAATCCCTTCCCAAAGATTAGATAGCAAACTATCTTGGATTGCTCTGGATAAGCGACGAATTCCCAAAGCCATCTGCCAGGAGAGATGGTTACAAATAGGAAAGGCGACAATACCCAGGCTTGGGCTGAGCAGTCCCAGGATGCTGCTCCAGCTCCACGGTGGCTTGGTTTGGGAGGCTCTTATCCTGAGCAGTGGGACCTGCCACCTCACTGCAGCAAAAACGCATGCATGGGGGATTTCTCCCCCTGCTCGCTTCCTAGGCAGCACATCACACGGCTTGGGGAAAGCCTTAGTACACCTCTTGGTGTGGGGGCTTTAACCTTCCCTGGTCTGGGATGGAGAGGCTTGGTCAGGTAAGGGCGTTCATCTCCTGGGCCTGGCCTGGGATCCTGCTGGGCTCCTGGAGAAACCCCCTGCCTCCTGACATTTGCTCTAGCTCTACTGCCCATGGAGCCGGAGTGAGCCAGCTCCCCATGGGGCTAAGATGCAAGCAAGTGATGGGGGAGAGGAGAAGGTGGAGATGAAAGGGGACACCTGGCTAGAGAAAGCAGGCCAGCGCTGAGTGGAGGATGAGAAGTGGCATGGTGAGGGCATGGCTCAGTTACAGCTTCTGTGGCCTTTAAATAAATAAACAGAACTGGATACCTGGCCCCATGCGATGCCAAGTCCTGCCTCCCCGCGCCGGAGGGGGGGTGCTGGCAGCTGAGTCCTGGCGGAGGGCAGGAGCCCCCGACCAGACCGCTCCGTGCCAATAGCTGTCCCTGGGGATGGGAACATCCTGGGAGAGAAAGAGGAACCGTACTTTCCATTTCCATCCTCAGTCCCTTTGTGCCCCTGGCAGTACCTGGCCCTGAGCTTTCCCACCATACTTGCTGCATGATCGTGGGACCAAGGTCCCAGGTGGGTCAGGCCCTATTACACAGGTTGCCTTAATGCACGGGCAACCCCAGCTCTTGCCCAGAAGGGCCCGAAGGCTAAGGGAGGCAGCAAAGAGAGGGTGGGGAAGATGATCAGAGACCAGGTAGTTTTGAAGCAGGGTCCCATTTCTCAATAAAGGCAGTGTTATCATGGCTTGGGTGACTGTGAAATCCTCATCTCTTGTGTGGCATCCAGCCATTGAAAGGAAGGTCCCCCACCTTACAGTTCTGGGGAAGGGCAGGCTGAGCGCTTAGGAAGGAAAAAAAAGCTGTGAGCCAGCAGGGCCACGGGCAGATCTGGAGTCATCTATGGTCTCTGCTTAACCCAGCTCCACCCGTCTCCTGCCTTGTAGGTGATGACTGCAGCGAGCGCTGTAATCTCGCCCACGGCTGCTGTGACCAGGATGGGAAGTGCAGGTACGGCTTGTCCTTGGCTTTCTGCTCCTGCTGCCCCTGACCGTAACTGCTCTCCCTCCCTTGATACTGTGTCCCCAGTGCCTACACCCCTGCCCCGAATTGAAGCGCCTCCTCCTTCACTCAGCCACACCTGGAATTGACGACTCYGCTCTCTTTTTACCTGACACCCTCTGGACTGGGAGATTTTGATCCCTCAACCTCTTGCTGGTCCCCCCCATGCCATTCTGCTGAGCCCTTTTTGTCTAGACAGGAGCTTAGGACAGCCCGGCCATGCCTGGGTGATGGGAGGCAGCCTTCAGGCTCAGATACGATGGGGAAAGTCATCAGGCAGCAGGGCAGGCTTGGGGGCTGGCCAGCTTGCTTGGTCTCCTCACTGGTTGAGATGGGGATGCTCAGATGGGGATACCCCACCCTCTGCCTGGGGGTGTGGAAGAGAAGAGCTGCCAACGTGCACATAAATATCTGAGGGCATCAGGAGTCCCCTCTCAGAAGCCTCGGCTGTGGTGGGGGTCTCTGGGTGTTTTCATAAAGGGCTTGTCAGAAAGCTGGGGGCTACTGCAGCAGAAGTGTGTGCATGATCCCTGGCATCCCAGCTCCAGCTGGTGCCCAGATCCCACAGGGGCAAAGCTCAGGGCCTGACCCTGCACTTCATCCTGGGAAGCAACCACGTGGCTGCCCTGGGCTGCCACGGCCCGGGACACTGCCTCTGGTCCCACTGTAGGGCCACCTGGAGCCCTCATCCTGCAGGGCAGCCCCGGGAGGAGCAGGCTGCTTCGGGCTGGCCCGGACACCTGTGCTGCAAGGGGACAGACTGCCCACCGCCGCCCCGTTCTCCTCGCTGGGGCATGCTCAGCCCCCTTTCGCAGCACAGCCCCCAGTGTCACACCACACCTGGGCCACTGGTTCTTGCCTAATGGAGCAGACGTGGCCTGGCAGTGACCATAACCGCACTGACCGCTGCATCAGGGAGCGTCCAGCTCTGGCTTTGCTGGGCCCCTGGTTGCAGCTGCAAAGAGCTCGCTCCTCCCTGAGCCCTTTCAGTGGCTGTGGCTGGTCAGGGGAGCTCGGTGCTGCGAAGCCCCGGCCAGAGATGCCACACTTCTCTATGTGGCGGGTGGCCCAGCTGCAGGTCTTTCTGGTGGAGGCATGCGTGAGTTGCTGCTCCAGATTTCAGGCCTCCAGAGCATTTGCTGAAGCCTTCAGCAGCTTGGCAGTACCCCACTGAAATCACCCCAAACTCAGGGACACTTGGCCGCTTACCTGGCCACCTCCCTGGCAATTTTTAGGTTGGCCATCTCCCTTTTAGAGAAGGGGAAGAGTTGATGGCGCCTGCTCCCTGCGGGTACTGGGGGGTAGGGGTGCCCACAGCCCTCTGTAAGCTCATGGCTGTCCGGGTATGAATGCATTTCCCCAGACTCTATCAGGCACATGGTATTGCCTCCATTCTTGTCAAAAAGCCTCCAATTAACATAYATATTTWTTTTTTTAACCATTTTCCTCGTCTCTTTGGAACAACCTGCGGTGACAATAGCCAGTCCCGGTGTGAAAGTGCAGCGTTGGACCAGCCTGGCAAAGCTGCAGTCACCGCACATCACGCTGAAATGAGCCCCAGCCATGAAAATGAACCCCTTTGCTTACTCTAGGGACCGCATTGTTTTTGTTAGGTTTGATTTCATGCTGTTTTGAGTATAGCTTTTGTTGCAGCTGGTGCCACCTCCACTCAGATCTCGTCTTGTTATCACTTGCTTTCCCCCTTGGAGCTGGGAGGTCTGAGGGAAGCCACTGGAGCAACGCAGCTTGGCTTTACTTAGCCATCGCCACTGCCCCGCTCTTCTGGAGCCAGAAGGCTCGTTGTGTGTTGTGGGTTTTCCCATCATACTGTCCTTGTGAGCTGGCTGATAAGTCTATTCCATATGCCAACTATGGCAAGCAAGGTTTTGCAGCTGGATTACGGTGCACTTCAGATGAAAAATGACACAAGATAATGCAAAGGCCTCAGAGGCCTCTTGTCCCTTTCCCTCAGGGAGTTCAGGATTAGGGATGGGGCTCTTCTCTGCCCGTCAGACTGGCTGCGCGATGAGGGAGGTGCAGGAATTGCTGAGCTAATGCAGTGGTGTATACAGAGCGGTTGGCTGGAGGAGAGCAGTGGGATGTGGGCACTAAAAGCAAAGCTGCTGAGCTCTGTTTCTGCCCCCTCACCCTCCCTGGCTGCAGAGGGTGAGTCTGCTCCTGCCCTGTCTGCTTGCTCCCTTGGAAAGATGAGATGCCAGTACTGACCTCCTCTGGAGGAGGGAGCCAGCAGGTTCATGGGGGGCTTTGGGAGGGTTTCCCAGCGCCACTGTATCTGCGGGAACCCTGCACGACAAGCAGCCAGCTTTTCAACAGCCCCTGCTTTGGTTTTATGACACTTCCATGCCCTGTCCTCCTGCAGGTGCGATCCAGGCTGGGAGGGCGATTACTGTGAGGAGTGCGTGCGTATGCCGGGGTGTCTCCATGGGACGTGCCACCAGCCTTGGCAGTGCATCTGTCACACCGGCTGGGCCGGCAAGTTCTGTGACAAAGGTGAGTCTTGGGCTGAACATCCCAGCCTCCGGTGCTAAAGGCAGAAGCCCAGCACCCTGCATGGGCGGGTGAGACAGCATAGCCAGAAGCCACCCGAGTGATGCTGCTTGGGCTGCCTGGGAGACGGGATGTTGCCTGGCTGCCACAGCTGGGACTGTCCCCTTCCTGCAGAAGAGGTCAGGCTGCCAGCACGTGCTCCCTGGCTGCATGGCAAGAGCTGCCGCGACACCGGCCAGCTTCAGGAAATGGAGCAGATGAACTCATTGCCTTTCCCACGCCATGGCTGGGCTCCGGGCAGCTCCTCCTGCTTCCCCCCAGGCTTCCTGCCTTCTGCAGGTGGCTGGTGGACTCCCCTCCTCTGGCCTCAGAGGCTCCTCTGTGCCACGGGGTCTGCACTGGCTGGCCAGATGGCATGCACAGCATCTTCACGTTGTGCAGATTTGCAGG
Source organism: Phoebastria nigripes (assembly GCA_035582835.1). Classification (NCBI taxonomy): domain Eukaryota; kingdom Metazoa; phylum Chordata; class Aves; order Procellariiformes; family Diomedeidae; genus Phoebastria; species Phoebastria nigripes. The sequence goes on along the minus strand of JAYKAV010002921.1, from coordinate 1,764,828 downwards.
ACGATTTGCTTTCTCTGCACCCCTAAGCCTGTGCATTTTGTGGACTGTAGCTGGGAGGCACCACATGGGCACTGCACTTCTTTTGCTGCGGGTGCCCGTGGGAGGCGGGGAGGGAGAAGCTCCTGCCATTTCTCCATCCCCACTGGGTTTGATGGGCTGTGTTCAAATGGAATTCGTCCCTCTTTTCTCACTAATTCCCATCTTCTTTCCCCTCAGACATACACATCTGCGAACACCAGTCCCCATGCCAGAACGGGGCTCAGTGCATCTACGATCGAGACGGGGAATATTCCTGCCTGTGTCCAGAAGGCTTCCACGGGAAGGACTGTGAGATGAAGACAGGGCCATGTGAGAAGGCAGGGTGAGACACGGCAGCGAGGGCAACAAGATTATAGACAGCATTAGCTTCGGGTCGTGCACTGCCAAGCAGTGGCCCACCTTGGCTCGTTATCTGTGGATTTCCGTGCACTAATGGTGTTAAGCCAAAACCATCTTTGGCTTTGGTTTAGCTGCATGCACCACACGGTCCCACCAGGACAAGGTCTTTRTTGCGATCTGAACAGATTCCCGTCCCTCGCTGCTGTAGGTGCGATGAGCTGACACCCGTCATGTCTTTGGGGAGCATCAGGAGGGCACGTTTCCTCTTCAGATCATTTGGCTGAAGACCCTCCCTGGTGGGTGGTGAGCCCGTGCACAGCCACAGCCTTTGAGGAGGTCCCACAGCCTCTCAGGGAGGCGGAAACTCCTGCCCGGTCTTCTCCTTGAGATAGCTGCCCCATGGAGAGAGCCGGTGCTGGACCCACTGGCCATGCAAGCAGCTGTGTGTGTTTACCTCCCTGGGGCGGGGGAAGCTGCTTGCTCTCCAGGGCCATGATCCATCCTTGCTCTCTCCACACAGGTCTCCGTGCAAGAACGGGGGGCAGTGTCAAGACGAAAACGGCTTTGCCAGCAACTTCACCTGCCGGTGCCTTGCTGGCTTCGTGGGGGCTCTCTGTGAGAATGACGTGGATGACTGCCTGATGCGTCCCTGTGCCAACGGTGCCACCTGCCATGACGGGATCAACCGCTTCTCCTGCCAGTGCCAGGTGGGCTTCGAAGGGCGTTTCTGCACCATCAACATCAAYGACTGCGCCAGCCAGCCATGCAAAAATGGGGCAAAGTGCTACGACCGCATCAATGACTATGACTGCTTGTGTCCCGACCGTTTCACCGGCAAAACCTGTGAGATCTCCGTCCCCGAGCCCACCTGGGCTCCCCCCTACCATCCTGCGAACCATGAGAACGGCGGGGGCGTGAGAAGCACCGCCAGCGAGATGCCGGGGGTGACGCAGCCGGAGCCTGTCAGGACCGCGGTCACGGGGCGGCGTGTGGCCAACCACAGCGAGAAAGAGCCGGGGGGAGGGTTGTTGAAAATCTCTGTGAAAGAGGTGGTGACCCAAAGGGACTCGGGGCTGAGCGAAGCCCAGCTGGTGACAGTGCTGGTGTTCGGGGTGCTGACGGCGGTGCTGGTCCTCATCACCGTCCTGCTAATGCTGAGGAACTGGCAGAGGGGCCGTCAGAGGTCGAACTGGTGCCAAAGCCCTTCTCAGGCTGCAAGGAAGCTCCAAGACCAGGAGTGTCAGGTTGGCATGCTCAACACCATCCTGATTGAGCCCAGGAAGACGACGGAGCTGTGAGCTGTGAGGACTCTGAGCCGGGCCCTGGCAGGTCATCGTGCTGGCAAACCCCTCAAACTGCACCCTGGGGAGCTGCGCCGGCACAAGCCAGGCAGTGGGGAAGGGCTCCCAGGGCAGCGAACATGTCAACGAAACCCATGGGCGTCGAGCATTGGTGTGATGGCCCCACCTGGGTCTGAGCTGTCTCCCGCCCAGCCGGCGCAGCCGGCACCCCTGGGCATCTGAAAGCAGGGCTGTGTTGGGCCAGCCCTGCAGGGGAGCAGCAACGTGCCGCTTGCGGCAGCCCACACCACGCAGTGCTGGTATCATCTGACATGAGCTCTCAGAAACAGGACAGGTAGTGCTGAGGAGGGCATGGCCTTCTGGCAAGCCCAAATTCTGCCAGGCCCTTTGTAACTCCTCTCTGTGACTACTGGAAGGGGCTTTGTCCTCGTTTCTGCTGGTGTTGGGATGTTTCTTCTGGGGCCTTCAGGACAGTCATGGCTGCACGGGCCTCCCTGCCCCAGTACTGGATGGGGTGGCTCCTGGCTGTTTCTGGAGGCTATCGTTTCAGATGCCATGTCCCTAGGGAGCGAGCAAACACCCTTGCTCCCTGGCCTTGTGGTTCTGTGAGCCAGTTCAAAGAGACTCTGGAGATCATTTGGGGTCTCCTTGTGCCCTTTTTCTGCCCTGGGTAATGCCTTCTCCTCTTGCTGTCAGACTTGGGGTTACAAACACATTCTGTACTTTCCTCCTGATGATCCAGGGGTCTTCTCCCCCCACTTACTTACCGAGCCGTCCTTTCTGGTCTGGCCACAAATGACCAAGCTCCTTCCCTTCTCCAGCATGCACTTCTGCCTCACCGTTTGCTGACAAGGAGGAGCATGGCCTGCTCCCCTCTGGGGTCCTCTGGGCCTGAGCTGGTCCTTCTCATATGCCCTTGCAGGTGAAACTGGAGATGGACAGGGCTGGAGACGTGCTGTGGCTGGTTCAGGAGCAATACAAGATCCAGATCCTCCTTTCCTCTCCCAGTCACTCCGAGGCGGGCAGCTGGCACTAACCTCAAATCAGCCATTGTGGCRTTTCTTGATACAACAAAGGCTAAGCTCCCCACAGTGGATGTGAGGACAGGCTACCGAGCCTGGGATGACCATAGGAAGCAGATACGATACTGCCTTCTCCACCATTGCTAAAGCACGGCTAAGAGGCAGTAGACGGCCAGGTCACTTAGCCTTTGTACTAGGTCTGCTCCTGCCTGTGCTGGTCTGGTGTGCAGCAATCAGCGTCTCTCTGCCAAGGACAGGGTTTTCTGTGCCCCCTCATGGGCACAGAGGGCTAAGCAGTGGGGTAAAATAAAACCCACAACCCAAACCCTACTACTGGCCTGTAGGGCTGCAGAGCTGGGTTCAAGATGGTGTGAAGAGAGCAGTCAGAGGAGTGAGCACTCAGCCAGGAGGGAGACCTCGGAGAGGGGACTGGGGCTTCATCAGAAAGATTATTTTTTTAATACATGGATGGATGATGTACCTTTATCAAATAAAACAAATACAAGCCCAGAAACAGTGTTTCAGAGAATCATAAAATAATTTAGGTTGCAAGGGACCTCTGGACACCAGTAGATCCAATTAGATCAGGTTGCTCAGCTACTTGTTCTGGATGAGTATCTCCATCACTTCCCTCAAGAATGCAAACCCAGACTGTGGCACGGGAGTTGTCCTGCCCCATGCTCTGGCTGCAGGGGTGGAGATGGCTCCTGCAGCCTCAGGGGAAGAAACGGGACCTGCCTCAGGACAGCATAGCAAAGGTGTGTACCTGCTAGGCATTGCCTTACAGTGGTGGGGAGAAGGGGATAACCCAAGAGTCCAAGGGTGCCGACGGGAAGAGCAATCTGATTCTAAAACTGAAAGCAGCTGTGGGTTTGTGCAGCTGCAAGCAGGGCAGGAGGGATAGGGAGTTTCCCGTGGAAAAGTAGTCTTGAAATAAACTAGCCTTAGAGGCCTTTAATGTAATCACATTCTGGCCCTTCAGGGGAARGCCTTCTCCACTGTAAACTGGAGAAAGAGCAGCAAGGTCCCTGGGTGCAACCTTCTGGGCTTGAAAAGGTCAGTGCCCTCTGAAAGGAGTACGGAGCAGGTAGGGTTGTCTTAGTGCAGAGAGGGCACCACTCCTGTATCTCACAAGGAAGTCTGTGTCTGGGGGGAAAAGGGGACAGGGACCTGAATAACAGAGCTTCACAAGGATGTTTCCACTTTATTTTAAATTGCACATGTAAGACTAAGTCTCAGACTAGGAGTCACTGATTCTTCAGTGAGCAGAAAATCCCTCTGTAATCTCAAAGGGGAGCCTTGGAAGGGAGCAATATCCCACCAGCCAGGCTTTCATGGCCCTAAACACCAGGTTCCATCCTCCCTACTAAAGGAAAGGCCGCAGTGCCATGCTCCCGGTCCCTGAAGACACACAATCGCTGTCTGCAGGCAAGAATAACCCCTTCCCTCACCTCAGCAGCTCCTGGCCCTGCAGGGACAGGGCTGGTGGCTGAGGCGAGAGGAAAACCAGGCACTGAGCCAGGAAGGCTGCCTGGGCTCAGCCCAGGAGGGAGGTCACTGCTGCCCACTGTGCAGGAGGCGCTGGAACAAGGAGCCATCTTTCTGGCTTAGATGGGTGGGTGAATCCAGCTCTGCCACTCTCCCAGCTTGCATCACCAGCACACGGTCTGAGTCCAAGATGGTGTTCAGCCTGTGGACAGCAAACGCCAGGACAGACATTGGTGGATCTGAGGAGAAACCCTGGATACTGCTTCCCCTGCTGTCAAGGGGTGGCCCAAGACATGTCCAACATCAGGATCTGTGGAGCATCTCCCTGTGCACTCAGGGGCACACTGCAGTCCAGCTCCCCAGAGAGCCTCTGCACACTGCTGAAACGCACCGCCTCTTAGGAGAGCACAGCAATGCCTTCCAGTTGCTGGGCATGGCAGCGCACCAGGAGCGCAGAGGGAAGCTCTGTGGAGGGAGAGCTCAGGGCACGCCTGATTCTGGGGTTGCACAAGATGTCTCTGTTCCCACAGGAGAGTTACTGAGTTGCTTCTGTTTGCCCCTACATTTCCTTACCTGCCACCTCCTGAGGGCAGCAGAAATGGACTTGTGCATCAGCTGCCATTCCCCAGCAGCCTGGCATCTTTGCTTACACTGCCACCACCAGTGGATTTGTAGTTGCCAGACTGCCAACCACAGCACCCGCAGAACATGTATGGGCCCAGTTCTGCCCAGGCTGCTAGCAGGGCAGCAACCTCTGGCCCTGGGGAGGGAAGACATGGCAGCTGGAATGCCTTTGCGCAGTCGTGCCCTGTTCAGTGCGAAACTACAGCCCTACAAAGCTGCAAGTCACAGGGAAGACACTGCACAGGATTTGAGCAGGTAAAAAGCATTATGGAGTTCAGGACTCTGGTTCATTCATCATTCATTCATCCCCAAAAGAGTGCCAGGCTGCAGCACTGGAAGTGACCTGGAGGGGCAAGGGACAAATACTGAGTCACTTCCCATCCTAGATTTCATCCATCCAATTAATGGTTCACCCGAAGCTGAATGGCATGGAAGAACCATGGGTACAAAACAACCCCACCACCACCTCTCCCTCCTTACTGCTCTCTCCTATCTCCCTTCACCCCAGTGGAAGAGGGGCTGGGGCCATCTTCAACCCAGTCTTGCTGCCTTGCCTTCTGCCACTCCTTCCTCTGCTGGTTCTCCTCTCTAATTACTCCTCCATCAGAGGTGGCCTCCTCCCACCCAACCCAAACACACACCTCAGCCCATGGTGCCCTTACCTTTCTACTCTATTTATACATAATATTGCCAGTGTAGGAACCACATACCCTTCACACCCCTCCTGCCTCGCTCCTATCTGATGTATTTAACAAGACCCACTGGACTCACTTGTCAGACCCAGCCCACCCTGCCTGTCATCCATCACTCCCACTTCTGTGCAGCAGAACACCAGCCCCTGCCACCTGCTCATTTGATTTTCATTTTTGTGGTAACCTTTGTGCTTTGAAAACACCCTCCATACAACTGCATAACCCTCCTCCAAATTTTCCTCCACTTGGCAAGAGTGGGAGCACTGACTAATGCTAACCCATCCCTCCTCAGTATCCACAGTATTCGTGTTTTGCCCTCCTCCCTCCACCTGTAACCATCTATTGCCCCTACTGTTACACTAAATCTCTCAGCTGTGGGTCAAGCACTGCTGCCCTGTCCTGCCTGGGCGGTGTCTAGCTTGCCAGCATCAGGTGCAGGCTGGGACCAAAACTCAGGGTTTTGCCTCCCCTGGCCAGGAGCTGGCCGCAGCCCTTCGCTGCTGGCTGTCCTGCAGTGCCCTCTACTGAGTCAGAGACACCAGCTCCTCCCGGGCCTCCACGCTGCTCCTTTCTGTAGGATAGTTCTCCATTGCTCCTTGTCCTAATTTGGCAGAACCACAAGGTCCGATTCACTCCCCTGGTGCCAGTAGGTAGTGCCCAGGAAGAGTCATCTGCCATACGATGCGGCGTTTTGCCCTTTGCTGTCCCCCAATTTCTGGGTACAACGTTTTCACATCCAGTTGTTCCCAGGACCCAGGGGCTAACAAAGCAGAAAAGGCAAATAGGCAAGGTCCAGCCTTTTGCACTTGAAAAGCCTCATCACAGAGACCTCCCTGCTCAGCTCAAGGCCCAGGCATGGCAGGCGCAGCCACCACTCCCTGTGAGTGGTAGGATGAATTTAGGCGCAGAGTGTTGCTTCCTCTGTACCTGTGAGCAATCGTCAAAACGGTTTTGTCAGCAAAGCGCTGGCGGATGGTCTGCTGCAGGAGCTGGTCTGTCTTCTGATCCACGCTGGCTGTGGCCTCATCAATGCACAGCACCTGCCAGGGACAGAGAGTGAAGGGAGCTCCCAAGCACCACAGGGGAGACCCCAATCCCTGCCCAGGGACAGCCCGAGAAGGTAACACAGGTTGTCTGTTCCCACTACACCCCAACTCTGGAGCACAACCATCAGCAGTTCACCCTCCCCCTCGCTCCGATGGAGGCAGAGCACTCACCTTGGCCCGTGTCAGGAGGGCTCTTGCCAGGCACACCAGCTGCCTCTGTCCCACAGACAGACTCTTTCCCCTCTCTCCCAGCTCGCTGTCCAATCCACCTGCAGGGGTCAAGCTCAGCAGTCACCCCACCAGGCTCTGCACAGGGCCCCAGATGGCTCCCCCAGTCTGGGGTTTTCCTAGTAGCACTCAAAATCTCAATCCTGCTCAGGCCTAGGCCTTGGGAACCAGGGTGTTTACTCTCGGACTCAAGCAATGACTGGCACAGAGATGCCATGCTCCCCTAGAACTAGGGGCTGGCTTCTCTCTCAGGCTCTGCTCTAACATCCACTGTGGCCTGGTCTCATCAGCAAGATCCCACCACCCAATCCATCACCTGCCAGTCTTATGCCACTAAATCTCAGGGAATGCCACCAGGGTCTCACTGACCTATTCCCACCCTGGTCCTACTGTGGCCTCACCTAACCAATTCCCTATTGCATCCACCTGGCTCCTTTTCCTCAGCTTCCTGACTGAGCTGAAGCCGCTTCCCCTCTCCCAGTACCAGGGCTCACCAGCTTCTTCTCGCTGCGTTCAGACTCACCCATCTGAGTAACGGCATCCAGCAGGTGGCACTGCTCTAGCACCTCGTGGAGCTCAGCATCTGTCCGTTTTCCCTGGGGGTCCAGGTTCTCTCGGATTGAGCCACTGAACAAAAATGGATCCTGGGGGATGATGGCCAGCCTAGATCTGCAAGCAAACAAGAGCTGAGGGCTCATGGGGTGGGTGCTGCAGAAAAGCAAAGGCCTTTTTTTTTTTCCTGGGGTGGGGTGTCTTGGCTTGCTGTGTATCTTAGAGGTACGGAGACATGGCTCACATATTCAGCCTGGTTTCCTTAGCTGTTCAGAAACAACAGAGCAACTCATAAGAAGCTGCCACAATCAGACAAAAGGGTGCCACAACAGTAAGTCCTTTGCTCCTCACTCTTCCCTTTGGCATCCAACCACTGACAGCTCTCAGCCTCCAGGCACCCCCGGCTGCCCTCCACTCTGCTCAGCCCTCCGTACCTCAGCTCCTCCAAGCCCACCAGCTGGCTGTCAACACCATCCAGGAGAATCCGGCCTGATTTCAGCTCCAGCATGCGGAAAAGGGCCAAGAAAAGGGTGGATTTTCCAGATCCTGTGCGACCCACAATCCCCACCTTCTCTCCAGGGTAAACAGTGAAGTTCACGCCATCGAGTGCATTGGGCAGGCCCACTCGGTAGGCCAGGACCACCTGCTGGAACTCCACAAGCCCCTGGCTTGGCCAGTCAGCAGCAACCTAAGAGGGATACCAGGGTGAGACAGGGTATGACTGTGACCCGCTATCATCTTCAGCCTCACCTCCCCATGGGCCAAGCCCCATCCATCCCTTTGGATGGTTGCTTGGCTTCTGAGCAGACCCAATGCACAGCCCAGCTCCATCTCCAGCCTACTCCTATGCTTGTTTTTCTCTGACAGCTTGGACCTAGGACCTGTTCTGCCCTCCTACCTCTTCCCATCATTCCAGCCTTCACTAACTCCTGCCAGAGATTCATCCCCTCCAGGGGATGTACTGGTAAAGGATGAGCGATCAAGGCAGTTTCTGTGGGTGAGGGCCCTCCACCCATTCACTGGAACCCTGTGATCTCCCCAGGAGGCAGGTGCAGGGCACAGAGCCAGAAGATGGGCCAGTCCCTGAGAACATATTTAAGCTTTTACCTGAACCAGTTTATCCTGGGACTCCATGGGGATGTCTGTGGTGTATTCCTCGGTCCGCTCCACACTCACCATCATGGTCTCTGTCAGAGTGAAGCTGGAAATGAGGCCTGAGAGCAGGTTCGTGACAGACAGGGCATATGAGAGCGCGAGGCCCACAAGTCCTGTGAGGACAAAAGCATAAGTAAGAATGTTACTGGCAGGGAAGGAGCCGGGATCTTGGTGGCAGGACAAAGAAACAAGGGAGAAGTCAGCACTCTGGAGTCTGGGATCCCACTCTAGGATGGGGACATGCAGGAGGAGGGACAGGAGCTGAAGCACTACACTGTGGGTGACTTGCAGAGGGACAGGGAGCAGGATCCTACTCTCGTGTAAGGAGATGTGCAGCTCTGGACTAGGAGAGGAGGAACCACTGGGCCACAGCCTAGGAGCAGGCATAGAACAATCCCTGGCAGCCTACCTGGATTTCCCAGTTGCTTCTGGTGCTGGATGATGGCAATTCCTGCAATAGTGGTAACCACAGCGACCCCAATCATCTGCAGGCGGATGTCCAGCCACTGCATCGCTGTGTTGCTGGCAAAGAGGCAGCGCTGGTTCTGCTCCAGGCGCAGCTGATTCTCCAACTCAAACCTGGCAGGCGCACAACAGAGGTTCGCACCAGGCTGTGCATCACTCAACCTCCATCCCTGCTGCCCCAGACCCAGGGGCATTCCTGCCACCCTATAACCAGCCCCATGTCAGGACGGCCCTGATCTATAAAGCCAAAGCTCTGGCTCTCTGGGTGCTCTTTCTTTCCGCTCACCTCTGTGTTGCCCGCATGGCTCTGATGCTGCTCAGTCCCGACAGGGTCTCTGAGAAGTGAGTGTAAATGGGAGACAGGGTGACACTGTAAAGGCGCTTGAGCTCCCGGGACGTGCACCGGTAATAGCGCTGGATGGAGAAGTAGAGAACAGCCAGAGGGAGTAAGACCAGACCAATCCAAGGGAGGCCATAGGTGATTATCACCAGCATGCCCAGGAGCCCGTACATATTGGCCAGGAAGATGTTGAGGATAAATGGCAGGCTGTCGTCCACGCAGTACACGTCTGAGGAGAAGCGGTTCAGGATCCGGCCTGTTGGTGTGGTGTCAAAAAAGCTGACTGTGGCCTGGCAACAAGGGAACCAGAAAGTAAGACTCGGTCAGCTGCAGTGAGATCCAACCACAGAACAGTGCCCAGGAGAGCAGCACCAAGGGGAGCAGATAAGGCCACAAAGGGGTGGCCACCACAGCTCCCTTCCTTTCCTCAGCTGGAGGAGAAATCTCAGACCCCAAAGCCAGCATCCACTCGCAGCCAAACAACTCATGCTGTTCTCATGATAAAAGGAAGGAACCCTTCTGTGGCAAATGGCAGACAGCTACCAAGATAGCAGTCACTCAGATCCCATACTGACCCACCAGTAGCCAGTGAGACAATCCTCTAATCCAAGCCTCTAATCCTATCTTCTAATCCTCTAATCCTAACTCTAGCCTGAGGACCCAAGGAAGCCCAAACCCTAAAGAAAGTTAACGGGTACATACCAGGACCAGCCCTAAATCTTGCTTAATGACTCCTTCCAATCTCATCTGAATCTGAGCTCATGATCCTGCAAAAGCTACTATGATTCAACTAGCCCTCATCTTGGCTATATATCTAAGCCTAATGAGTGAATAGATGCAGGTGCCAGCCATAAAACACCACTCCATGGAATGGAACAAGCCTTATGGGACACATTTTGAACCCTAGCTCATTGGCCCCTTGTGCTGGCTGTGGTGCAGCTCTTTTTGGATATAGTTCTAAGGGAAGCTCATCAGCTAATACCAACAGAAACCCYAATCCACCTCCCAAACCCTTACTCCCAACTATGAGAAGAACATCAGGGCAGAGCAACTTGCAGGAGCCCCAGCCTGCCCTGGACTTTCTGACCATTACCTTTAGAGCCCTCTGGAGCAGTCGGTTGTGAATGACAGTGGCAGCACGGACAGTGCCGTAAGCAAAGAGGAAGGCCCGAAGAATGGTGAAGAGGGAGTTGGCCCCTGCAATGCTCCCATAAACTATCAGGTAGAAATTCACATCCAGTGAACCATTGGAAGGGACTGGGGTGGTGTCCAGAGCTTGAATGGGGGAGCTGGAACACAGAAGGAGGAAGATTAGGAATTTGCCAAGGTCCCCATGACAGTAAACTCACAGACAGGGCAGGAGAACCCAGGAGCATACTCAAGGGTAAACCAGGATACTTCAACCTGATACTCCTCAGGTGAGAGACCACCCCTTTGGCATGCTGGGACAAACACTGATTACTATGCAGCTAGGGGTCTGCCATCAGCCCCAGGCAGAAGCCCTTTGGGCACCTCATCAGGTCAGAGATTTTGATTCTCCTTCTTTGTCAAAGCAGCCACACAGATTCCCTGCAGCGGGGTGGTCAGTTTATCCCTGCTCTCAACAAGGATCTTCACAGGAAATGCACTTAAGGGCAAAATGGGAGTGTGTTTCCAGCTTCCTTTGGCATCTCCTGACCAGCATTCACTTACACAAGCCCAACAATGGAGAACAGAAGCAGCTCTGGGGAAGGCGGGGAAGCTGAGCGGACCATCACAGAGGTATTTGCTGTCTGGGATATGCTGGAGATCCAGTGTGACAGCCACCAATCTGAGATATTTCTGGATGCTACAGAGAAAGACAGACTGCATAAAGAGGGATTCAACCTTCGAATCAGCAAATATGAAGCAGAAAAGCTGGAGGGGAAGCTGCTGGACAACTTTTGTTATTGTCTCACTGCCCAGTCTAGTCTTCCCCTGCCTTCATTCTCCACTGTTAGTAGTAGAGCAGGAGCAAGGGAACAGCCTTGAGCTGCAGCAGCGACAGTGCACTGCTAGAGAAGCAGACATGCAACTGCAGCAGTGAGACAGCAGATCCTGTTCCCACACGTGTCCCCTCCCAGCTGTGCTACTTTAGTTTGGGGAAGAGAAAAGGGGTCTTCCTGCTGCTGGGAGAGTGATTAAACCCCTGGCCTCTTTTCTTCCCTGGACTCCACACAACCAGGGAACAAGAGGAGAGGAATGTATAAAGAGAGATGTGCTGCTGGGCCACTGCCTCACCTTGCATCAGGAGCAGTGAGAAGAGGATGGATAACGCCAAGCAGCTGCCCACTGCCAGCCAATATGCCTTGTACACCTGAAAAGCCACTGCCCCTTCCTTCTTCTCTTCCTCCTTGTGGATGAGATGATTGTTTTGGGTTGATTCTTCTGCCTCTGTCTCTACGGCCTCTTCTTGGCCCTGTTCATCAGGGGCTGTGGGAATGGAGGCAAAAGCAAAGGTCAGTGCGATGTAGGTTCCTCCTGTAGCTGCTCCTTGCTGTGAACAGAGCAAGTCTAGGCTATGAGGGAGACTTTTCTTCCCTCCTCTCTCCCCTTTCAAGATAGGTGCACCAATCCTGGCAGACCTTCATCCAAAGCTGGACCACAAGAGGAACAACAGATTCAAATACTGCTCCAGACCAATACCCAACGATATGCGGGCCTCCTCTCCCTCTATGCACACGCTACCCGCAGATCAGCACTGCCACAGCAGAGCAAAGTGGTGGGAGCTCTGCTTTAAGGCCAGTAGCCATCAGGTACAGGTTCTATCTGGGTGCTCAGCTGAGCTGTGCTGCCCCAGCCACCCTCAAGCTCGCCAGGTATAGACCTTTATCCTTCTGCCTCTTGTCTGTATCCTTGAACTTGGGGAAGGCTTCCACGAGTGGCAGGATATCAGCTGGCGTACCTACGAAGAGAGACATGCAAATGCTTCAGAGGCTGTGAGGAACAGATGCCAGCTACTCACTGCCTCTTGCCATGAAAGGGCCCAGTTTTGTTCTCTCATAACATTCCCTATTTTCTCTCACAGCACCTGCACCCTTGAAGGCCCTGCTCCATACAACCTGCTATGGCCTTCTGCCTTATCAGCTCCCCACCTCTAGGGCTGTCCTGTTTTATCTGTGCATCTGCACATTCCCTTCCACCCCATCTTTGCCCACATGAAGTGTCCTCAAGCTCTTTATCATTGGGTTCCCCACTAGTTAATTCTACTCCCTTATGTCTGTCTTTGCTTAAGCCATTCCAAGACTGGCACACAGGCACAAATGAATGCCTGAGAAGACACCCAGTGTACCTGTCTTAACTATCCTGCCATTGTCTATTAACAACAAGGCATCGGCTTTCTCCAAAAACTCCGTCCTGTGGGTGCAAAGGACCCTGGTCTTGTGTTTGAGAACTCCGAGAATGCATTTCCGCATAAGATGGTTGGCTACGTCTGCATCAACAGCAGCCAGGGGATCATCAAGGAGGTAAAGCTCTTTCTCCTGAGAGGGAGACAAAAGACAAGGATACAGCTGCTGGCCCTGCCAGAGCAGGCAGTGCTGTAGAGAAAAGTGCAAGTGCCTCTGTGTGGCACACTGCCAGCACCTTTAGGCCAGCATGATGCGGTTTAAGACATGCTGCCAGAGCATATTGTACAGCTGGGTGCTTCCAGCTTCTTTACATCTGACTTGGCACTGGGCACAATCTGCCACAGCATGACTGCTTTGCTATTTACCTGGTAAACGGCTCTGGCAAGGGCTATTCGAGCCTTCTGTCCCCCACTGAGTGTCACACCATTTTCACCAACCTCTGTCTGGTCACCTGCTGGTAAAATCTGAAACATTCAAGAAAATCCATTTAGAAGGGACAGGAAACTAATGGAGACCCAAAACCAGAACACTGGGGTCCCTCTCCTGCCTCTGGCAGTAATTCCTCAGCACCTTACCAAAAATTAAACAATGCAACAGTCTATACACTGGTTCTGCAGACAACTGGCAAGCTTGGCATTTATGCAACTAAACTCTCTTACACTCCAGAATAGGGTGGCCATATCTAAACTACCCATTGAGAGCAACTTCTGGTCTGAGATTACTCTGAAATTGCACCTGGGAATTTTCTGGGAGAGCAAGAGCTGTGCCTGCAGCAAAATCATGCCAGGACCCATCCAAACAGTTTAGCAGTAAAAACTACAGTGTTTCAGTAGCTGAAAACAGTTTCTTCTTGATTTGGTAGCATAAGCATAGTCTACTACTACTCAAATAAATAACTTGCCATTAGAGAGTATTCATAGCTCCTGCCAAAGCAAACAGGAGCTCCTAGTGCTTGGCGCTTCAGAAAATCAGGCATCAGGTTATAAACTGGGAGGAGAAGGCTAGCTTCCTACCTTATATAACAGYCAGGTTTACTGGCTAATATAGCCATAAGCCTCAAACCTAGAATACGTGTATTACTGACAGGAGGACCACAGACTCAGCCCTTCCAGATCCCGGGGAAGTTCCTTCCGATCCAAAAAAGCATCAGCTGCTGATAGGTTCTGCCTGAAAAATCTGGCAGTCATCAGCTCTGCAAGAACATATCCTTTCCCCAGGATCAAGAGTTTTTGGCTCAGCAGCAGAAGAAACCATCCAAAGTGCTACCAGAGTGCCTTCACACCTTAAAGAATTGTGGGGCCAGTTACTGTCTGGGATTGGTAATCAGAGTAACACTGTGTGATTGGGACATTGGAAAAGCAGTCTATAGCCTGAAAGAATGAGAACTGCTCCCAGTGAGGCTCAGGCTGGATGCAAAAGCCGGCCAGGAAGGCCCAGGCAGGTTTACAGTTTAGACACTCACGTTCAGGTCCTCGGAGAGGGCACAGGCCTCCACCACCTCCTCGTACAACCTGGCATCATATTCCCGCCCAAAAAGGATGTTCTCACGGACAGTGGTAAACTGTATCCAAGGCTCCTGTGTGGCCAGACCAAATCCTTGCTCCAGGTCACAAACATACACTCGTCCACCTTGTCTGCAAGCACACCAGAAGTGGGTGGAAAGGGCAACAAAGGAGAACTGTTGGCAGATCAAAATGGCCTACAAACAGGGATAGCATGGGATAGTCCCTGCCTGTCGTGGCATGGAGGGACCAGGCAGAAAGCAGTCTTTAGGCTACTTACTTAATGAGTTCTCCAGTGATGGCTGCAAGCAGACAGCTTTTGCCAGAGCCAACCTTCCCAACAACCCCCAGGAGCATCCCCTGCAAAGGGAAATGAAAAGGAGCAACCTGATGCACTAATACTGGGTGGCTTGTCCAGATTTCTTGAGCCACACGTCACCTGTAAGAAAGCTGACTGCTGTCTTAAACTAGGACTATCTCACAGGTTCAGCAGCAGAGCTGGGTACAGTTGTTGGGTAAACCAGACTCCTGGTATGGCAGGACACAAGTTTGCAAGGAATGTTAACTCTGGAGCCCAGCTGTGTTCCCTGCCCAGTCCTCTCCTGCAGCAGTGGTGGAAAGCAGAGGGACCTGGTTCATCTCTTGTCTGTAAGCCACACCTGGATCTCCTCCAGCACCCTTCAGCTCTGAGAGATGTGATGTGTGCCCTGTGCCTCTTGACCAAGAGAAGATTTTGATGCACAGCTCGTAAGACCAGGAAAACATGAAAACATGCCACCCCTGCTCCATTTTGGCTTCTCTAGTGCCATTCTTCTCTGTTACCTCCTGCATCCTTGCTCACCTTTCTCACTGACAAGTTCTCAATGTGCAGTTGCAGAGTGCCTGTGGATGAGGGCTGCCTGGTGCTTTCCTCCTCAACTGGCGCCCATGAGAAGGCTGCACATTGCATCTCCATGGCAGTAACAGTACCTGAAGGGCTATCTGCAAGAGAAAAGCAGCACCGCATTGCACTACTATGAGAAGGCCAGAAAATGAAAGGCACCTGGCCTCACAAATACTATCAGCTTTGTTCCCAAATGGATGAGACCACAGACAGGGCACCACCACGATGCGCTTAACACAACCACAGAACGAGATGCTTGCCTACTGACTTGCCCTTAAACTTATACCTCCCACCTCCTTCCTCCAGCTCCCACCAGACACACATGGTTACCTGCTGGCTGTCAGGGAGACACTGTAAGGATAACCTGGTTTTATTATTGTTGAAGGTAAAAGAATAGCAGGGAGCTGGCAAAAGGCAAGGAAGCAAAGAAAGGGAGCTGAGATGGCTCAGGAGAGGGGCACCCACTCAAGCCTTTGTGCCCGGCAAAGCAAAGGTTGTTGATGGCTTCAGTGTCAGAGGAGCTTTGGACAGAGGAGGGAGCAGCTTCTTCTAAAGGGACACTAACAGCAGGGCTCCGGGGGGGGACAAGCAATGGCCTACAGTTGGTAAAGAGGAATGTTATAGCCTTGTCTCCCATTTTCCACAGAGATGAAATGCCTTCACTCTGCCTCTGACAACCAAACGTCTCGATCATGGAGTGACAGCCAGCTGCCCTCCAGTACTGCTCCTGGGCCTCACACCTCAGCTCTCTGCTCCGAATGCCCCCTGCCCAGGGTCCCAAGCCCAGCAGCATCCTTCGCCATTACCTAGGGCATAATAAGTTTCCAGGTCCTGATCCACGAGTTCAAGGAAACGCTGGATTCGATCCAGAGAAACTTTGGCTTCCAAGGTCCCATTCAACACCCATGGGAAGCTGTTGAGGGGGAGAATGAGCATCCCGACAAGGGCCAATGCTGTGAACACCTGCATGGGTAAGGAAACAGCTATGAGTTGGAGGCAGTACCTCCCTTGCATCTTGTATCCTCCAAACAGCTTCACCAGTGAGAGCCTGAAGAGTCGTGGGGAGACACAGGCTGGGCTCGTTTCCCAGAAAAGATGTCTCAGGACTGCAGCCCCACTGTAGATTGTCCTCTGCATAAGACAAGGTTGGAGCTCTCCCTACAACCTACTCACCTTTGTGGCAGTGAGCTGGTGACCCAACAGGACATAGGTGATGAAGATGGCAATGGAGACAACAACAGGCAGTGCTGCCCACAGATACACACACAGAGCATCCAAGTACTTGATGGCTCGTAACTTCTGCAGCTCTTTAGCCCGGCAGGCATTTATCCTGGTGCTGAAGTGCTTCTCCCAGGTGTAAAACTTGATCACACGAATGCCACATAGAAACTCTGTCATTAGCTGCAGGCAAAGAGGAAAAGCACACAGAGCAACCGGTACCTGCCTAACATACCAAATGCCAGCTAGGCATCTGGGCTCGGGCCAGGTTTGCAGTTGCCTCCTGCTAAGGGCCAGGCTAGAGATACCAGGAACCATTTATTGCTAACAAAGACATAAACTCAAGTGGCAGCTACTGGGAACTTTTTGCTCTCACTCATTCCACCAGCTTCCTCAGCCATCTGTGCTGCTGTGCTGCATCTGTGTACTGCTAAGGAAAAGGCAAAAAATTACACTATTTCCCAACTGAAGCATGTGCAACACAGGTGAAGGGACGTGTAGAATTACGAGCTCCAGCCTGGATGCCATTTACCTATGTTGGCCTGACAGCGCCTTGACTCTCAGGCCCGGTGCTGCTGTGACACAGCTAGTCTGTATCCAGAGCCTGGCTGGCTCACATCCAGCAGCTCAGGTGTCCCAGCAGCATGCTGCCCTCTCATTCCTGCTCTCAGGTCAGCATGTGCAAAGCAGGCCAAGATGTGTCTGTGCCTGACATTAAAGAAAACTAAAAAGTGAGAGTTCACTCAGCAAACCAGTCTTGCAATAGTTGGAGAAGGTCCAGCATACCCCATACAACTAGATGCACCTTCTGTCAGGAAGAGAAATATTTTTAAAGCTCCCAACAGGTCTGCCATGGAGCTGACTTATGTTTCATGCTTCCAAAGCATGATGGAAATAGTGAGTGAAAATGCTGTCCCCTCACATTAGAGATACAAGGCTAAAAGGTGGGAATCAAATGTTTGACATGTGGCAAGGAGAGAGATGGCACTGCAAATATGCAGAAAGCAGTGGAAAAGATGGCTGAGGGTGCCACACTAGAGTGATATAAAACCACTACGTCTGTAATCACTGCCTCTGTCCAGACTGCAAGCCACCTCGCCATTGATAACATTTCTGGAGTAATAGGATAGAAGCATCTCTAGAGGACGCAATCAGGAGACCTACCTTAACTACTACACACAGAAAAGAAACCTGCAAGGGAACCTGAATTAGGCCAGGGGGCAAGACAAGCATTAAAGGTTCACTGTCTTATGGGTGGCAAAACTGCATCACCCTGCAACACTTTTGAACCAAGTGTGTGTGTGTGTGCCCCCTCTGGCATTTTTCCCAACAGCTGTGATTCAATTAATCCACTTGGGATTGTGGCAAGCAGCCAAAAAAACAACATTCTAGGGACAAACAGGGAGGAAATATAGCAACAAACTCAGAGAGCCACCAGCTGCCCCTCACCTTGACCCGTGTGTCCTTGTGTTTCAGCATCTCCTTGTTGTTCATCATGATGCGGTTGGCTATGACCTTGTTGATGGGCACAAGCAGCAGTGCCAGGGCCAAGCCTCCCAGAAAGGCGACCCCCACTTGCTGGTAGAGGAGGTAGAGGGTAATGGCAAACTGGAAAGGCAGGCTCCACACCTCGTGGAAGCTGAGGCAGAAATTGACCAACCTACTGGTGTCCGTGCTCATGAAGTTGACAATCTCTCCCACGGTGAAGCGAGTAAGGCTGGTGCTGCTGACACGCAGAGCCTTGCGATAGATGGCAGAGATGATGGCGGCCCGCACCATCAGCATCACCTTGTTCACCTCGTAGCTGAACTGGTTCCGCAAGAGAGCACCCAGGAAGGAGCCAGCAAAGAGCCCGAGGGCATAGAGCACCCCATGGCTGAGGGGTTCCTGCCGTGACTCCATGAAATTCACCAGCAGGTTCAGAAGCAGAGGACCCGAGAAACCCAGCAGGTTGCCAGCCAGCTTGAGAAGTCCAAGGGAGTAGAAACGAAGCCCAAAGGCTGCATGAAGGACTGAGAAGAGTCGCACAGCCTCCTGGGCATGGTGCGAGCTGTCCGGGGCATTGCTACTCCCATCACCTCCAGCAATGATTGGGCTAGTAAGAGACACGGTCTCCTCCTCTACTTGGCGCAGAGCTTGCTGCTTCTGCCAGCAAGAGTAGAACCGATCACAGACCCTGGCAGCCTGGAGCTGGCGAGGAAGCACATAGACATCCTGTGGCTGGTTCAGCTTCCACTGATAGCCACACTTCATAAGAGGGTTCATCCAAACATAAAAGAAGCGCGAGAGCCAGCTCTCACCATCTTCTGCCACTCTCTGCTGATCAGGCACTGGGATCCCTGGCTCTGAGACGAGCTGGTCTTGTTGCCAGGAGCGATTGATGGAGAGGAAGTCTTGCCTGCCAGTGGTGGGTAAGAGGTAGCCGATCACATACACAAGCAGAGAGGCCAGCTGCAGACAGAGAATGGCAAACCTGGAGGAGGCAGC
Organism: Phoebastria nigripes; assembly: GCA_035582835.1. NCBI lineage: Eukaryota > Metazoa > Chordata > Aves > Procellariiformes > Diomedeidae > Phoebastria > Phoebastria nigripes. Next base: position 1,746,079 of record JAYKAV010002921.1, on the reverse strand, counting down.
AGGGTGGGCAGGGGACCAAGCTGTCCCGCTTTGGTAGTACCACATCAGCGTGATGACAAAGGAAGGTAGGGGCAAGAGAGCGAGGAGAGCGAGGGCCGCAGGGCCCCTGGTAGAGCCATGAATGGACCTGAAGAGCATGAGAAGAGCGAGGCCGTGCGTGAGCCATGTCAGGGTGGCAGTGCCATTTGCCAGCACTTCCAGGTACACAGGGCCCAGCTCCTGCTGAGAAATGGTGGCTGGGATAGTATCAGCAAGGAATAGGCCAGCAAGTATGAAGGACGTGGCAATTCTGCATCCCCAGCCTGGCCTGCAAGGCACCCTGGAGCCAGATCTAGAGGAGGAAAGAGCAGAGGAAAAATTTACAGTTGAAATTCCACCACCTCTCATTCAGTACTCTACTTTCTTCCCCCCCTATTTCCCCCTCTATCTGTTCACTCTTACTTAACCTCCTAGATGCACCTCCCTAGATTTGTAACTTTTTCAGACTGTAGGCATTGCTAAACTAGATCAGGTCAATATAGTTCAGTATTGGATCAATACCAGAGATTCAGATGCTACCAAAGAATAGCATTTCTCTACAGAAATTTTTTTGCAAACTGATATTTTGTGGTTAAATCAGACTCCAATCCTTGAGGGGAAAAAAAAAGTGTATTTAACCTCTTTAACACAAATTCTGGATGATCAAATTCTCTGTATCACATCTCTGATCCTTGATTTCTCTTGTCTTTGTAATGCTGTGTATGTAAAGTCCATAATCTATTGCCCAACAAAATATTATCACTTGATTCATTATCATTTGTGGCCTTTCAATATCAGTGAATGTTGCCATGTTTACAAATTTCAGAAGAGGGTAAAAAAACCCCAATTTTTAGTTTCTCTGAACCTCTTATTACCTTATATACATCTTCCATGTCACCTTGGATTTATATTCTCTCCAGTTTTCCCAATCCCCATTCACTGAAATTATTTTCTCTGATTTTATGCTCACTACCCTCTCTATTCTTTCTGGATTCCTTTCTGCAATGGAGGGACCAGAGCTGTACACAGTACTCTGAATTAGGACGGATGCTGACAAATATAATAGCACTATAATATTGTGTCCTTCTCCAATTACATATTCAGCACATTATAGGGAGATCTAATTTCCAGCCTTTCCACCCCACCTCCAGTCCTGCATAATAATCAAGAGCTAGACAAGTCATCATACCTTGGAGTGCCAAGGAAGCAGGCACTGACCACTGCAAGGATCACATGAGGAATCACATTTAATGTCAGCTGATTAAAGCAATGTCCAACGCTGCCATGAACCCACACAGGGAGTGGATCTTCTGGGCTGGTCCCACACAAACCAGCCAGGATATTCTCCATCCTTTGCTGGGAATTCGATGTGAGAGACAGGAGCTCCTAGGGTAGAAAAAACAGCATGAGGTATAAAATGAAAAAAGTACAGCCCCAGTCCAAGGCGGACTGTGGTAAGAAATGAACATATGGCTAGAAGCAACTTCCTGGGTCACACAGTCCAGGCCCTGCTATTGTGCACTTGCTATCCTATCATCTACTTTACAAAATGATCAAGCTCCAGCTTAGAATAAATTATGTTGTTTGTCCTTTTAAGTCACCCTGGGACCTCAATGCTCTAGGAATTTGAAGCTTTCTGCCTATTTCCAGGCAGATTTTTTCCCATGGTCAGTCATCCTTTGAAACTAACATCAGGAAGCATTTGCCTTTCTATTGATCGCTCAGAAAAATTTTGAGCTGCTTAAACAATAATCTACCAATTATATTTCCATCTTCAGAACAATTCCTACAACGGTACTCCTTAAGACAGCGTGTGACATTAAACACCCTCCAGATCGCAGAGGAGGATGCTGGTGTCCCTCCAGAAAATCAGGCGGCACCTCCAAGCTACACCGGACAAGGGAACCAGCAGGACTCAGTCCTGGTGTGCTGAAGCACACCTGGGAAGGCCTCGGCTTTACAGCGATTTCTTTGATTGCACCAGCTGGTCCCATCTCCAGCCTGGGACCGGCTGAGAGCCACAGGTTCGGCGCGGAGGAACGGGGCACTGCAGCACCGGCGCCGGGGGACGGGGACCGGGCCCGGTCATGGCGGCCCTGCCGGCCTGCGCCGGTACAGCCCTCAGTGCGGGGAAGCCCAGGCTAAGGCCCAGCCTGGCGACCGCCTCGCTGGCCCAAGGGGCAGGCGGAGAGGCCGGCACGTGGCCTTCAGCGGGTCCCCCCAGCCACTCCCACAGCGGCGCCGTCACCCCCTCCCCACGCCGAACTTTGACCCCTGCCCCCCGCCGTACCTCAGCTCGCCCCGCCCCCCGCCTCTGCGCTCACCGCAGGGGGAAGGGAGGGCGCAGGGCCGCCCCGTGCGCCCCCTGGGGGGCGGGAGGACGCGCTGCAGCCCTGGCACCGGGCGGGGCGGGTCCGGGCGGGCAGCGCGGGTACCGAGGGGCCCGGGGAGGGGGACAGGGCCGGGGGCGGGGCCAAGTACCAGCTGGCGGGCAGCGGAATGAGAGCGCGAGTCAAACCGGGCGATCTGGACCAGGGAGGCCGCTCGGAGGCGGCAGCGCCAGGCCCTGGCGGCGGCCCAGGCCCGAGGCCCGGCCGCAGGCTGCCGGGGAGGCGGCGCACAAGGGCCCCGCGCTTGGGAGCGGTTGTCGCCTCTTCCCAAAGAGCTCCAGCTCAACTGCCTTCGAAGTGCCGTGCTGCAGCCAAGGAGATGGCAAACCCAAGGGAGTTCAGGGGTTCAGTCAAAAGCACGAGGCCGAGATAAGGAGGAGAAGCAAACGAATCAAAGACGTGCAGCTCGTTCAGACTTGTATCTTCTAGTTAAACTAAAAATCAGTCCCTGGTCATGAACAAATGTGATTTTCCCCAAAATTCCTCCTGGTGATCTTATTTATCCCACGCCTCCCTCTCCTGTCATACTTCGCTCACAGTGTCAGGCACTCCATGGACATTTTTACACCAACACGCACCAGCCACACGTTACAGCCTTGCAGTGTAACTGTGTCAACCAGCACAGGAATATTTATTTACACACTGCTGTGCTTCCAGAAGTCAGCACCGGCAGGTACAGTACTTTTATGGGTATAAATGTGCTTTTACGTGTACAGCATTCTTTGCTCGTAGCAGATATTACTACAAGAGCACTTTGCCAACAATAGATCAGTATCCCAAAGTGGCAGAGCTCTCCTAGCGCAGTAATAGCCACACAAAGCAAGAACATTATGTTAACCTAGTACAATCATCTGAATAACACAAGCTAAACAAATCTACTCAGTTTTACCTGTCTTGTGCTCAGTGACTATGTTTGTCCAGAGCATAAACACACACATGCAAGCAGCATCCCCAAATACGACACTCAGTTTTTACTACAAGAGCACGTTGCTTTGCAGGGGTGAGTAAATGCTCAACTCTCCAGCTGAGAGAAAACAAACCTGAGAGGACATCCAGCCTCATTCCCTCCAGGCTGTTATACAATAACAGGAGCGTGCAGTAAACGTCACCACACCATCTGGCAATTTTAGCTGCTACTGGTGATTTTATAGCAGATGCTGTGGATACTTCTTTCCCAAACCCTCCCTCAGTACTCTCTCTTGCCAGCGAAAATTAGCATATCCCTGTAAATAATTCATCACAGGTAGCAAACTTTACTTTCAGCACACAGCTCATCAGAGATACAATAAAGCATTCTCTGGGCTTAGAAGTGTTATCACTGGGGTACTGAGGAAGGAAAATATCAGTAACATTCCTGTCTGAGAAAACAGAGCAATCTGGCTGAGGGAGTGTGAAACAGCAGAGATAAGAGCAAAAGCTTGGAGGCCACAGTACCCTCTAATCATAGTTTCCTTGAAAGGAGCAGGAGGAGAGTGTGGTTTTCCTAAACCTATAAATATATGTATCTTTGTTTAATTGTTTTCTCTGAGGATTCTGATTTCTCACAGCAGCCCTGAAAGTAATCTTTGCCTGTGTATCAGTTGCAAGGCTGCCTTTTCATGACCAGGCTAGCTACTAATACTGTACACTGTGTGTATTTGGCCAGTCTGCTCTTTCTCCCACAGGTCGTCCAAAGGTTCCTAGAATAACCTTTCCTGTAGAGGCCTTGATAAGTTTTATGCCCTCTCCGTTCAAGGAAGCTTCCCTTCAAAAAGTGCTGTGAAAGCAGCAAACTCTGAAGACAGCAAATAGGGGATGTGTAAGGCTGGAGCATAAGCTGCACATAAGTGAAAATTTCAGATTTCATGGTTCTGATATCTTATTTCCAAATGAAAACAAAACAAAATAAACAAAAACCCCAACCAAACCACCACTTCCCCTGACTTAATAAGATACCAGAGAAGTTCTCAGATATCAGGACAAAGACCATCCTCTCTCTCAAGCTAATCACTCTCAGAGCTTTTCCATTTCACCCACACTGTGTTCTAGCATTCTCCTTTTTCATGTGCTGCATTCTGCTTGCTCATCTCTCCTAACCTCTTCATGTTAAAAAACATGAACTCTTCCACTTCAGCTGAAAGACGGACAGCTTTCAGATGTCATGGATCCCTTTTTGTTCCAGACAGCATTACCTAAACTCATATGGGAAAACACAAAGGGTATTAAAAAAAAGGAACCCTAGGAGAATACCAATCCACCCTAACTGATCTGAAATCACTGGTGGCTGTTCTGTGTAGGTACATTTAAATAGGAGCATGGCAAGAATCTAAATAGACATTCCTCCTTTTCATGCTTCCTTTTGGCTATTTCCCCTCTTCCTGAATATTGCTGCCTGTGACATTTACTGCTATGCATTTGACTGATTTAAGATGTGCGCCATGTGGAGTACAGGCTTGTGGGTATATTGCTTACAAAATACCTTGCACACTATAARTAATCATACACCTGATGTTTATCAAAAAATCAGAGCATTCAAAATGGAAAAAAAAACCCCAACATCAGGTTTAATTTAATCCACGCCCACAGGCCAATGCAGGCCAGGTTTTATTCACTGTCTATTATCCAGAGTTTTTTAATGCTCTAGATTGATATACCCACAGCGAGGAAGAGCTATCTGGCAAAGGGAGACTGCCCCCCGCCTTCTCTTACGAGTTTATTTTGTAACAGATTACTTAATACCCCTCCCAGGACTTGGAGTCAGGGAATGAGTGTAGGCTGCATGCCCATTCCACTTCCCAGCTAAAAGTAAATACTGAGCTGAAACAGAAGCTAGCCTAGACAAGCCTTAAATTCAGAAATATCAACCTTGTAATTATAGATGTAAAAATCTCTGAAAGCAATTGTCTGTTTGGATGCGTCTTCTGTGCTCCCAGCCAGGGCTCTGGCTATCAGCTGAACCATCCTCAAATTCCATGATACCGTGCTCAAGGAAGACTTGGCTCAGTCCAAAATTTTTCTCGAACGGGCTGCTTTGCCTGGACCTGAAGACACAACATACATACTTTTCCCTGTTTTCCAGGGGAAAAATTAATGCAAAGTTCAGAAGACAGAGGAATATCTTCCACTGCACCTTCTCATGAGAACACTCATTTTGTCATAAAAACACAGAAATTGTCTTTGTTCTTACTACTAGCCTAGCCATTTAACATTAGAGGGAGCACTGCATGGTTGTCTTATGCCCCTGGATCTAGTCTTGACTCAGATGTAAGGTAAAAAATTATAATTAAGGTCGTATCCTTTTCTCTGTTACTGTACTGCTTTTTAACCTAACGGTCCAACCTGAATTAACTTCAATTCTTATTTCTGTTTACTTGTTCATACAGAGCTACTGCTAAATTTTCTTTCTCAGTGTCGTTTGCTCCCGTGACTTTCTTGAGGCCTAATGAGAATTCAGAGACATCTTATTACCCCAACATTGCCCTCAGCATACAATTAGCTAAAATCTCTCCAAGCAGCAGCTAATTGCAAGTTCAAAGATGAGCTCTGGAATTCCAAAGAGGAGTTTGGGAGCTGAACTTGTAGCAGAGCAGACTGACTGGCACCTCCTTTGTGCAGTGAGAGTCTGGAGCACCAGTCACAGGAGCATTACAAAAACCTCTGCAAAGCAGGTAAGGACCTTGCCTGACTTTTTCAATCCACAAGACAAACTGTAGTACTTCCTCTTGCAAAGATGTGAAAACTCTTCACTTTGCTCTGCACCATCGGGCCCAAATTTCAGTACTGATTTTAGGAATAATTTAACCAAATCCCACTATGGGTGCTCAGTCCCTTTAAGAACTTAACTCAGTAAGGCACATGATTGAAAGATGACAGTACAGCTAGTACAGAATGAATTTATAAATTGTAATTGTAAAGCGATGCTCAGTAAGATGACAGAGTGCTACAAAATGCTAATGAGCACTAGTCAGTCAAGTATTTTTCTCCAACAAATGGAATTTTTCTCTTCTGAACTCTTTTAACACCACAACACATACGCTGTTTGCTTGCTTTTTACCATTCCTCCCTTGAGGAGTTTACTTACTGGTGTGCAGATAGAAGTTTTAATGAACTTTCTGATTAGTTATTGATACCTGGATTCCTTTACCTTCCAAATGCCACTGAAATCTATCCACCAGGATATCTCCTGTAGACCTCCTTTGGATACAAGGCAAAAAGGAGTTAGAAAATATTTTTATGTTCTGGCATTTTGCAAAGCTTTTAGATATTACATGCATAACTTTATATAAACTCTGACAGAAAAAAAAAATTATTTGCTGGGTTTCTTGGGTTTGTGGCTTTTTACTCTTGACTTTTGAAACCAAACTGTCATTTAAAACCATTTTTTAAAACTGATGTAAAGAAAGCAACAGCATGGAAGAGATGTCCAAAGCCAAACAAGTCCATTTTTTCCCCTCTTGCTAGGCTGTTTTTACTCATTTCAGTTGGTGAAACTGAGCGCTTGATGCAGACATGTGGACACTAATGCATGAAAACATGGTTTTCCTTTTACTGAAGAAACAGAACACATTTGGGATAATAGTATATTCCTTATAGTGATAAACTACTTGGATGTGATTTACAATACAAAACTAGAAGGGAAATTCCTACGTACACATCAGTTTTGTAGTTACCATAAAGCACAACTCAGTGCCTCTCCGAGCGTCACCAAGTCTGCTGCTTAGGGTAGTTAGTTGGAACACGTTGAGTATCCATTGCCTCACCGTCATTGCATTTTGCTCCCACCAGAAGCAGATCCGCAGTCTGCTGGGCATCTTCAAAGATGAAATTCTTATCCCAGGATACTTATAATTGAATTAAGGTCACTGATGAACATTATCAACCTTAGGAGGGAAGGGGGAGGAGTGGACCACAGTAACGGAAAATAAGATAGTCTTTAWACAGCTCGTGCTTATTTTGATGGTTGGCATAACCAAGCGTGTTTCCTGAGCCTGTGTAGTGGTGCACTCACTCAGAAAATGTCAAGGTGGGGCAGTTAGTTTTAATACACAATTGTACCCAACCACTCCCAACAGAAATACCTTATTATAGTATCAGACAGACCCCCACCCATCAGCCTGCTGCTCTTTGTTGCCACTGCTGTAAGTAGCATGCTTCAAATGATGTGTTATGTTCTAGCAAATACATTCCCAAAAAACACAGGCAAAATTTCATCCAAGTCCACAAAAATTGACTTCAAATACAAGCCCTCACATGTCCTCTAGCTAATAATAAAATACAAATCTAATACATGAAACTTCTCCCAGTTTCTAAACAAGATATAAAGGCTCAGGAATTTGGGAAATGGAGAATTTTATCAGAATCTTCATTTCTTTCTCCTGCTAGCCCATTTCAGTTAAGTGAAAACACTCTTCCTCCTCCTCACCGGAGACAGCCCCCAGCGTGAAATAAGAGAGACGTTTCATGCTTCACTTAAAAAAATCGAAACTGTCATACTCACTTGCCTGCACTAAGCATGGTCGGTAGCAGGTGCTCAGGTGAGGAGAGGGAGGAGGCAGGAAGCGATTCCTCCCTATCATGTCATCCCAGCTCCTGGCAGTCACAGCAAGGGAATTTGTTCAGAAATTTTCTGAGCTGGAAGYTCAGGCTCAGCATCGCCTCATCGAGCAGCCAAGGATTGCTTTTGAACACACTTCTGCTCAAGGACAACACCCATACTGACAAGCCCCACAGCACAACGCAGGGGAAAAAAACCGACCCAAAGCCCTTTTGCTTTTGGCTTCGACGTAGGGGCTGCTGTCACCGCAGACACACCAAGCTGCGGCAAGGCCCGGCTGAGGCCCCTCACGGCCCACTGCCTCACGGCCCGTCCCTCGGCGTCTCCCCTCAGCCTCCGTGAGGGAGAGGCCGCCCACAGCAGCCGCCTGCGCGCACCCGAGCGTGTTCCC